>OU015497.1:194643969-194796469 GCA_907164885.2 Dolomedes plantarius
TTTATTTCGGTTATTTATGAGGCCGATTTTCTTCTTTAATATCTCATATTAAAGATAAATGGCTAGAAAAAAGTTCATAGAGTATTTACTCTACATTAAACAGTTTTTGAGATATTTGAATCAATATTGGTCTTTTTCTCATTAATTGTATATTTGAATAAATAAAACCATTATTTCTTTTTCTGTAAAAATCCTTTTATTTGAAACTAGTAGAAAAGGTAACTACAAACTGAGTAATAAATTAAAAAAACTATCATTAATTTAGCCTCTAGATGTGGTCATTGTTGCTTTCGTCCATGTCGTCATCATTTTCATCTGACTGTTCTGGTGCAGTATTTACTTCATTGTAACACAGTTCCTCCTTGTCTACACACACATATCGATACACGGTAGGTTGTTTGCAGAACATTTACACGGATTATTACATCTGTTCTTCACGCAGGAGCATCTGGTCAATTTAAGAATAGAGTCCGGAGCACAAGGCATTTCACAGAGAAGAGGAGCTACTTGCTCATTCTTCATGACCCATATATGTCTGCGGATCACAGTCTTGGTTCCAGATAATCAACCCTCTTCATTGCAGGTATGAAAGCACTTTTTGTTGGCAGTAAATTTTCCCCTGCTAGTTTTTTTTAACATAGACCAAAGCAAATCTTGAAGTTTTGTTATATTTGTTCTAGGTTGGTAAACTTGGCAGATGAAAGCCAAGGAAATATCCTCAGGAAAATACATCCTCAGGAATGATGTCTCGCGTTCCCATTAAGCTAAGAGCCAACAGGGTGTCTTCTTTCGCTGCACCGAATGCTTTCCAGTATGAAAGTTTACCTTTTCCAGACAAAGTTTGTTGACTACTTGAAGAATCGAATATAAAGAATTGTTTTTCATATAGAATGGGATATGCATAAAGAAAAGTTAGGCTTACCTTTGTTTCGAAGGTTGTAGATAACGTTGCAAACCAGTGGCTAAAATACTTCACACACGAGTAAATAGAAATGTACATGCATAAAAATAGACTGGCATTTTTAATCACTTTTTGATGATGAGCGAATATAATAACATGTTGTTTACATGTAACAGAATACGAAATAAAAGAACAGCGACTTCAAATCAAAAGCGAAATTTTTCAAACACATTGTTCTCGCTTTCCGTATAAGCGCGTAGTCTCTCAACCCGTATCGTTCTACCATCTGGTGTCAAAATCTGTCACTATTCCGTTTCCGACAAAGTGCAATCAGATCCAGACAAGGCATGGAAAGCTGGCAGTGCTGATGCCTTCAACGGACCTAGTAAAGTGTATAATCCTCAATCGATATAACGTCTTTCGGATTAGGAGCAAAATAAGATGCTGCGGGGAGTTTCTGATATCCTCTGATGCTAAGGGCCTGTTCACATAGGAGTCCGTTGCGTTGCGTTAAGGAAAAGATGACGTTGAGACGAAAATAAACCAATCATATGCCTCCAAACGATTAGCAATGAAATTTTTAACGCCTATGATTGGTTTATTTTCGTCTCAACGTCATCTTTTCCTTAACGCAACGTAACGGACTCCTATGTGAACAGGCCCTAAGAGTCAAAATATCTGTGTCTTGTGCGAATATGAACAGTTTTGTTGTCACTCTTTCTGACGCATTAATGGCATGAAGAATTATCTTTGTAACTGCCTCTTCTTGCCTGCTCTGAAGATGGTCTAAACAACAATGTGAAGAAGCAACATCGGAACGCCAAGCGACAACATAGTCTTTCTTCGTTAATTGTAATAAGAGAGGGCACTCAGAGATTTTTTGATTTTTAGCCAGAGAGTGGCAGATAGAAAAAAAGGAAGAGAGTAACCGATGTTAAAAGCTAATCGCCAAGATCCACAAGTAATCGGCGAGCCAGCACAGCGTCTATGAAGAGACAGTTATTACGATGCAGTGCGCCCGATGCCTAGACCGACAGAGAGCTACAACCGTGCAATAATCAATGACCAGCAGTGAGCGAAGATAATCGCTAAGAGCTACGAGTAATTGGCGAGCCCGCTCAGCGCCTATAACGAGGAAGTTATTATGATGCAGTGCGCCCGATGCCTAGATGACAGAGAGCTACAACCGTGCGATAAGCAACGACCAGCAGTGAGCCCCATATCCAGCGCCCGGCCACTAGGAGAAAGACCCGGATGAAGCAAGAGCCCGATGCTTAGATGACCAAGGTTAAAAGAGTCAGCATCACCTGCCAGAGATATACATCCGAGTAACAATCAACGATCAGCAGTGGAGGTACTGTCCCTTTCCGTTCCATGTAAAATCATTGCTTCAGATCAACGTAATCATTAATAACTTAATAATATGGAGCGCGGTTGAGCAGTAATCTCATAACAGAAATTAGCGGGTTACTAATTGATAATTCGTAAAGGCGAATTAGTTGGTATAATGTGATGAATTGAATATGAGTAAATATTAGTTATTTGAATAAGAATATAGTGTGAATTTGAATTGATGCTAATGAGTACTTAAGGTTGAAGAAATATGTTGTAATAAGTAATGATAACTTGAGATGAGTATAGAATGTTTAATGAGATTTAGTGTATCAGTTATGTTGTGTGTCAATTTAATAAATCAGTTTTTCATTTTAAACCAGAGAAGTTCTTGTCTATTAGGATCAGAACGCAATTATAATTTAATACATACAATGTACTAACCACATCTTGATCCATCATTAATCATAAATCATTCAAACTATAGTCAATTAATTCAAAATCATTATTATTTATTTATATACTTAAGCCATACTTTCACTGTCACCCCGTGAGTGTTTGCGTTTAACTTACGCTGTTCTACCATAAACGCTTGTCTTTCAGTTTGGCACTCATACACAAGAGTTTGCGATAATGCAGCTGTCTTTTGGTTCAAATGTTTGTTATCAATCTGCGAACTTTCCATTTTTTTTTTGTTTGTTCCATCCAATACACCATTTGGAAAAGGATAGAACTTCTTACGGTATGGTATTTATGATTTGGTTCTCCGTAATAGAACTTGTAAACCTCCATTTCTCCTCTGTCAGTAGGGTTTTACGTAATAATTTAACTACTTGATACAGAACTTTCATATTCGCATTCATATCAGAATTGGACTCCACCTGTGATAACAAAACATCACTGACAGATTTCAAAGAAATACGCTGTGATTGATTTTTGGAGATAGGATCTCTAAATACGGCATTCATGTAAAATAGTTCATGCTCAATAAGTATTTTAAGAGATTTTCTTGACTAAACTCTGAGAAAATTTTTTAATACTTACGAATAACTGCATTTCTGCATAAATTAAGATATAGTTTATGATATTATTTTGCGCAAAAGTCTCAATCTGGTATTCAATACAAAACAAAATAATCTGTATAACTAATACGCATACAGGCAGAGAAAAGAAAGAGATAACGAGAATTGCATGGTGTAAGAATTATTTTGAAAGTACTAAATCTGCTGTTAAAAATGTCATTGACAAATTCTGATCCCAAAACATTTATGCAGTGAGAGTCATGGCCACAAATGTGATGTTTGTGTTTTCTTTTATTTACATCTAAAATTTAAGAACAGTTTAGAGATCACTAATTTTATATTTGAGACATTTCTTGTGTCCCACTTACGACAGTCGAAATACTGAAAGATTTTGTTTCCTCTCTCTCTCTCACTCAATACACCAAGAAACTGCTTACAAATACTTCTGCCTCCAGAAACACTATATACCTAAACCAAATATTGGATACAAAAGAATATATTGCAGCTGCATAGGTCGTTTTCATTGCAGACTTTACTAACAATTCATTATAATAGTGACTACTCGAGTATATAAAACTCGTTATCTGATCTGTAGATTCTTTAGCATTCATATACTACGGACATATTACCTAATACAGCTAAATAGGGTTAAGTAACAATGCAGCTTTTTCATAATTAGGTGAATTGTGAACGGATTCGAACAACTTCTTAATATTTACAATAAATCTTAAAGCATGGAAACATGTTTCGAACTAATTGAATAGTTCATCATCAGGCATGAATTTTCATAGTGACTGACAATCACGCTTACTGCTCCTAGGCCTGACGATGAACTATATTAATTAGTTCGGAACATCCTTTTAATTATATTGAGGGTATGCTCCTCAGCTTGACAAGGAATTATTTATTGCTTCGAAACATACTGCTTCTTTCAAGTCAGTTCTATTGTAGATATTCAGAAATTCGTTGTTCCCGTTTACGTTTTTCGCATGTTTCCCGGAAGCCGTATACGGTCTGCATCAATCATGTTTATAATTTTGGGGATCATAGTTAGTACTTGAAATAAAATTTTAAGGAAATCGGGCAAAATATTCATAATCGAATCAAATGGTAACTAAATTATAACTTTTTCCGATGGATAAATTTGGAAAATCCAAAGAATTTCCATTCGTTATTAGTGCGCATACGTGTAATAGCTCAACGGAAATGGTTGTACTAAGTTTAACTTGTTGCCCTATTTGCTAAGCTAAATGTAAAAGGCGGCGACAGACATGTAACGTAATTTTGAGATTGATGCTTGTGGCTAACATAACATTACAAATGCACCCATGTTTCTTCTCGAATGCTCGGCTCAAAAGACGCTCCACTTCAGTCAGTTCAGTGTGAGCTGCACTGACTTGTAATGCAACGATGAAAGGGATTCGTAAAAAAAGCCGACAGTTCAGTGGACCCCAATTGATTGACCACAGGGACTCCGTCACACGCTTGCAGGTGCTGACTACTGAATACACATGTTATGAGGGGTACCAGAGATACCCCATTGCGTTGTGTAAAATTAGGGAGGTGATCTCCAAAGGTAACTATACGTTTATAAATAAAACTAGCTGAAAACCCGCGCTTCGCTAAGGAGTACATTCAAATTAAATAAAACGGTCAATGTATGCAATTAATGCCAAAAATATGTATAAATATATTTATAATAAATACAACGATCAATGTATACAATTGATGTAAAAAATATATATATATATATATATATATATATATATATATATATATATATATTTATAAAAAATTCGTAAAGGATATTTATTTATTTATTTTGATAATATCCAATCGTCTGCCGCATTAGAAAGAAAAAAAAAATATTTTTTTTGTCTATTTAGTTGTTATGCACGTGACGATAAATTTATTGAAAGTACCAGAAAAAGAAATCACGTGATCGGCATTTATTAAATTAAATTCTAAAAATCAATCTTTAAAAATTCACCAAAATTCATAAAATCGAGGTAAAGACTCGAAAAAAATTTCATTTTAAAGGAATTTTTATGATCTTTCTTGTGATATAAATTTTATACCCCTCAGATTATTATTTTAAATGCAAACATAAAAAAAGTTACAAAAAAACAGCTTAAAAATTTAATTTAAAAAAATCTAAGAAGAAATTTTCAAAAATCTCTCTTAGTGCACCTCTACACCATAAGAAGAATCGCCATGCAAAATTTCAGCCCTTTAGATCCAGCGGTTTGGTCTGTGCGTTGTATGTCAGTGAGCCAGTTACGGAACTGTTTTATATATATAGATAATAACATTTATTATACAATATTATACAAAAAAAGGTCAGTTTTATATATTATATATAAAATCTTGATTAATCATATTTATATCAGAATTAGGCCATGTTATATCCGCTTCCTGCGGCAGAACCATTACGAGTCGAGCGAAATAAAGTTATATTTATCAGAATTTCTAAAAAAAAACTCCAGCACTATTTGAAAGGGGAGAAATGACCAACCTGGGGAGCTTAGATGAGGCAGCAGGGCATGGCATAGAGTCGTTGGGGGTACTTATACCGGTGAAGGCAGCTGGTATGGAGCTAAGAAGGTGATGGGGCCCTTCGGAGGAGGCAGCAGGTTCGGCGCTGGCAGTTGAACACGGACATCTCGCTTTAGCGGGGGCGTCTTTTCACCGGACTCTCTTCGCAGCTCGTCACCCAAAACTCTCTGCCTCCGTTCCTCTCTCAAAAACATGGGGTTCATTTTCCCCCTTTTGTGGTTTTGACCCCTCCCCAGGTCGGTTTCTCACGTAAATTTATTGCCGTTTCGAGTATTTTATTCGTGGGCAGGATGATCCGACATCCACGGTTGACCCACGTGGTACTCTTATTTCCAAGAAAGTTGGCTGTCCGTTGAGTCTTTCCTGGAATTTATTTCTCCCGTCCTGAGGAATTCAGAGGGTGCGATGTTTCTTGGAAAATTGGTGCAGTTCCCCCTTTTTCCAATATGGCCGTTTTATGACCCGTAAACGTGTTGACGGAAAAACAAAATGGCGATACTGTTGGAAGGAGTCAAAATGTTCACGTTATGGATCCTTCACAACAACGCATATTACATTACAACGTACGGTTGCAAGTCGGTCGCGGAATTTTTTCCGAAAAAAAAAACCCCGGGAAAGGATACCGGGAATGAACCGTTAAAAACAGTGACTTGATACGAATGAAAATACCGATTTTTCCGTTTCCGATCGGACATAAACAAAGGTATCGGGGTGGTCCGACGTCCCCCTTGCGTGTTGAGATGTCTGTCAGGTCCTAGTACTGTCGAATTTTCTCCGAAATTAAAATCCCGGGGTGCAGGATTGTCATAGGGATATGGCAATAGTGGCAAGGCCAAGGGCAGGAGAATCGAAAATTGCGGGACGAAGTAAAATAATTGCTAAATGTAAGAAAGAAACAGGGCAAAGAAGCAAATGACGGGCAATAAAAGAGAAGGGGAGAAATGCCAACACTGAACCGAAACTAAAGATTGAAGATTGGGCTAGTAAGAAGAAATAAAAGTATAGGATAACAGTGCTGCCAAAATGAAATAAACCACAAATTATCTTGCAACCCACACCTAATTTTGGAAATCTGTCAAATTTTATTTGGGGTCAAATTTTGGCCCATTTCCGCAGCTCGAACCCAGTGAGAATTTAGTGATATCGGGAGTCTCGCTGATATATCACTCTCGTCTAAATTTCGACACTTGTACATCGTTTTCCGGCCGAAATCCCTCTAAACAATAATAAATCAATTAGCTCTGCGAAGCCGGCGGTATCGGGTATGACGTCATGACCGCCGAACACTTTACGGATGTACTTAGTTTAGCTTTTCTATTCATAGACAGTTATGCTCAGCCACGTCGGCCTTCGGAAACCTTCAAATTCCCCGTTCGAGCCGATTTCGAATAAAACGGGGAAGGGCTGAGCGTCATTCCTGCCTTTTAACTTCCCGAGGTGTCGCTGACATTTCCCACTCGTCTGAATTTCCACACTTCTCCATCGTTTTCGAGCCGAAATGACTCTAAACCATAAAATACCTTCCATCCTGCAGCTGCTGATTTTGGAAATCTGCCGAATTAGATTTGGGGTCAAATTTTGGCCTGGTTCCGGAGGCATATTACCATTCCTTACATGAATTCACGCCATTACATCGTTTGGCGGCTGCTGATTGGTCAATTGAGTTTACATCGGTATTTGTGTATTTGGTGAGCTGATGCTTATGAAAGCATGTCTGTTTTTCAAGAATCAAAATTTATGCATTTGTACAATAAAGTCACTTTATTTTCAGTACTTCTATTTTTGATAGTTTTTAGAAGAGTATTTATAATTTTTATTTTTTAAGAGTAAGGTTAAAAAACTAAAGTGTGCAAAACAGCAAAAAATATATAATTTGCATCTTGCAATTAAGATTTTAATTTAAAAAATAACCAAAAGATTTTTTAAATTCAACATTTAAATTTAAAAATAAATAAATAAAGTTTTCATTTTTTTAATTCAACACTTAAATTTAAAAAAAAGAAAATATCTTTCCTTTTTTTAATTCAACATTTAAATTTAAGAAAAAATTCAATTTTGAGTAATACGAGTATTTACTCTATTTTAATCTACTCCTAAAATTTTACAGTGAAATTACTACGGAAATTTCTTAAAATTTTCCATGCACAAAAAAGAAATGTGAAGGCATTTATGCCGAAAATTTCTTTTACAAATAGCTTGTCACTTTAAATTACTTTTACATTAATAGGTGGCGCCACTTAAAAAATTTCACGTTCTTTGTAAAATATGGCGTAAAAATATATATATAAAAATGAAATCAATTAAGAAATAGATTTTTATCTCATTTAAAATACGCTTAGGGTCAAATATTATGCAATTATCGAAATGAAAGCAACTAAGAAATATATTTTAGCATTTATCTCATTTAAAATGCGCTTAGGATCAAATATTATGGTAATTACCGATGCAAACTCAATTGACCAATCAGCAGCCGCCAAACGATGTAATGGCGTGAATTCATGTAAGGAATGGTAATATGCGTTCCGGAGACCGGACCCTGTGAAAATTCAGTGATTTCGGGCACCTCGCTGGTCTTTCGTCTAAATTTCTACATTTCTATATAATTGTCGGACCGAAATGACTCTAAACCATAAAGTACCTTCCATACCGCATCTGATTTTGGAAATCTATCGAATGAATTCATTTGGGGTCAAATTTTGGCACGTATCCGCAGCTCGGACCCTGTGAGAATTTAGCGATTTCGGCCGTCTCGCTGGCATTTCTTTCTAGTCTAGGTTTCGACACGTCTCCATGCTTATTCTTTGTTTGATTTTCAGAAGTCATTTAATTGTTGATGCTAATTACTGCAGCGTTTATATAGTTATCGCAAAAATTGAATTAATATAAAAGGTTTATTTTTAAGATAAACTGTCCGAAGTTTTTAAGATGTTTGTTTAGATGTGCAGACTTAACTGGCACATATAACAGTCTGCTTTGAATGCTATGTTAGACAGAAGAAAATAGACGATATCCTTAAGGAGAATTCGTACACATTCGTAGGTGATTTTTCGAAATTTTTGAAATTTTGTTTTTTTACCCTTTTTTATAATGAGATGTTAAAACTTGAAAAACTATATAAAAAATTGAGCTGTTATATTAAAATACTTTTTAGAGGGGAAAAGGTGGAAAAAAATGGGTGCCAATTTGACATATATGCAAAACATGGTCACTCAAAAATAAACAATTTTTTTTATCATTTCATAAATTGGAGAATGAAGAAAATCCCTTTCTCTAGGGAATAGAGTATTCTGGAGAAAATATCCTGTTTATCTTGGAAGATGAAGCAGCTTAAGTACCGATGTACAGATAAAGAGCTTGAAATTCACTGTCATTTGTAGTTCATACCAATGTAACTAATTCATCTACAGTGATGAGCGTAGTCTATTCCCTTTATAAACATTTGAAGAGCAACTCTTCAGAAATTTATTGCCATTTGCAATTCATACCAATGTAACTAATTCATCTACTACGATGAGCTTAATTTATTCCCTTTATAAACATTTGAAGAGCAACTCTTCAAAATTTTAAGGCATTTCAAGCATAAGGGCCTGTTCACATAGGAGTCCGCTGCGTTGCGTTAAGGAAAAGATGACGTTGATACGAAAATAAACCAATCATAGGCGTTAAAATTTCATTGCTAATCGTTTGGAGGCATATGATTGGTTTATTTTCGTCTCAACGTCATCTTTTCCTTAACGCAACGCAACGGACTCCTATGTGAACAGGCCCTAACTTTTTACAGTTGGAGGTTATGCGTCAAGAAAAATTATGAAAAAATTCATTTTGGGAAAAAGCTGCTTCCGGTTATAAAATTCTTTGACAACTGTTGTTAAAATTGATGTTACTTGGCTCTCAGTTCAGATGGAAACAATTCAAACAGAATCAGAAAGATAAAAGACGAGGCTTTGATATTATTGCATAAGTGTAAAATATTTGATAAGCTGATTTTTTTTATTGAAAATACCGTTTCAAAAGTTCACGGACACCTTTAAATGCATGAATAACAACTTATTATACGAAAGGAGTAATAACGCAAGCTGTAGGCTCAAACGAGAAAAATGGAAATATATAAATAAAAATCAAAATTTTCAAAGTAAAGATCCCCGTCTAAAGCGAAGCTTGAGATGCTGACAAAGCATCAGTCAGTTATGTTTTCAGTTGCGATGTTAAGGTAAAGAACAATTGGAATAAAATTCATCATAAATAAGTTCAAATTAAGTTGCTGATAGATTCAATGTAGAAGGTCGTTCGCACTTTATGGAAACGATTTTGATGGTTAAATTTTATGTATAAATGCCGTATTTGTTTAGGTGATTTGCTTCTGTCTGATAGCCATAGTTCTTGACAATAACACTAGCACGAATTTTCCATAAAAGTAAACTTTTCTTAGTACTGTCATGCCAATTTTACCCCATTCCTCTTGGACCGTTTTCCAAAGTCCGTTCTGTGTTCTTGGATGCCGTTTTCCCAAGGCTTGTTTCAATAAACGGAAAGCGCAAAAGTCCACTGGAGAAGCGTCAGGTGATTTTACAGGTATTTCATTAAATGGAATACACTTTATTTCTGTTTCTGATTCTAAATAAGCGCAGTTGATTTAGACGTGTCACAAGAGGCTTTGCCCATATGAAGCTCAACTTTATAAATGTCCTTTCCATAGAAGGCTGTCGGGAATCTAAGTTATTGGTAATAATTGTCTTGCTGCATGCAAAATCTGAGAGAGTTTATTTTTAGACAGGTATTCATACGAGATATTTGGGGGATCAATTCTCCCCCCCCCCATAAATTTTCTAAAGTCATAAATATTTATATAAATGGTATGAGTACACAGATCAGTAATACAGAAAGTCATTCGCATTTTAGCGAAACGATTTTGTAATTTATTTTTGGCGTTTGCATTTTGAGATAAAAATTTGGCAACTTCAGAAAAATCGTCTGCTACTGTTTTGTTTTGATCGGAATGTAAAATAAAAAATGCATTTAGAAAATGACATATTGAAACAAGCCTTATTGATTTTTTCTTTAGTCTGACAAACATAAGAAAACATTTGAGTTAGGGGACCGGGAATGATATTACATTGTGCCCGTTTCATCAATGTTCTGCGACACTGGATATGCTCTAATAACGGGCCTTGTTTTTATTTCATTTTATACGGATCCATCCCTTACGGTGGATATTTTTTAATACGTTAATGCTTTTCCGAGTCTTTATATGTGTATGCATATGGATATACACACATAATACGGACATGACAGAAATTATCAGAAAAGGAAAACATTAAGATCGATTCTATTTATCTTATAATGTATCGATTTCTGCTGATAAATTTGATCAATAAACTCCAAAAATAACGTTTTTACAAGCTTCTCTCTGCCGATTCTAAACGAAGATCGTATAAAGCAGTTATGAATTTTGCATTCAGCTTGCAATGTATCACTTAGCATAAAGCGTCTTAAATTCGTACTTAAATCGTTATTGAAAGATATTTTTAAACACAAGCTAGAAAACATTTACTTGAAACAAAATTGACTTCTCATATTTCCATTAAAAAAAATGGAGGAAAAAAATATTTTCCAAGATACCTTATGGAATTTTTTATCATGGTTGGGATTCGATTTTCTGCCGTCTCATTCTAATAAGAACTGGTTTCTCCGAATAAAAAAGTGTATTGTTACATATTTGGCAGTGTCGACATGTGTTATGGCTATATATGTGCCTATTCTTTTAGCTTACAATTATTACCATAAGCGCAAAACTTTAGAATTGCTCCCGAATTTCATTCAGGCCATATCTGCCATTTCTCTCTGTGTATCTGTAAGGATGAGGAAATCCTCAGTCAGACAACTACTACAAGACTTGAACACGTATAACGTCAAGAACCGAAAACAAGACAAATTTTCATCATTCACTGCTTACCTCATAGCAATTCCACCATATATATGTTTTCTTTCTATTTATGAGAAGTTAACATCACATGGAATTGTATTGATACTGGATCCGTATCTTTGGAGCAAACGTATCCACGACGTAATCACTTTTTATGTATACGTCATGAACTATACAGTGCATTTTTACGTCCCAACGGTCGTCGGTGTAATATTTTACGCAGTTTGTAAACATGTTGTCCAAATTCTTTCGGACTTCGATACAAAGTTAAAATTACTGGCGCGAAGGAAAGACTTTTCTGTAGTCATGCTGACTGATATTTTGAAAACGTATTCTCAGTTCGTCGATCTCATACTTAATTTCACCGATATCTTCACCACGCCCATGTTTTTCTTGATCGTTATGTATTTTCTGAAAATGTTCTACGTTTTGGCTTCCGTCATCATCACGGCATCTTTCACGTCTTACAACTGGCTATGGATAGAAATTTTGAACACGATTATAATAGATTCATTTATGACTTATACCCTGTGTAGCATAGGTGACAAACTCACTAAGAAAATGAAAGACATTAGCGTGATACTGTCTCGAATTTACGAGAAACTTTTGCATTCCGAGTTCGCAGACTATAACACTTTGTTTTTAATTCACCACACGATGTCCAAAGAACCCGTGGTTTTGTCGGCAGGAAATGTTTTCTTTTTCTCTAGAAGGTCCTGTGGGATGGCGTTTGGAGCACTGATGACGTACGGCCTGCTTTTCATTCAGATGGAGGATAAATTGTCTTGAATTATGTAAAGTGTCGTTAAAATGTTTTTGACGGAGCAAGGAAAGAAAATGTGTATCGAACTGTTAATAATATAAAATATTTCTTTGTAAACATACTTGAAAACTTCGAGCCTCTTTGGCATACTTTTCTAAATGTTTTTCCCTTTTTTAAGATTTTTTTTTCTTTTCCTCCTTTTTTTAAACATTTGTTTCTTTTTTATATAGTTTGCATACTTTTTCTATTAATTTTTTCCTTTTTCTATCTCCTATTGCTTTGAATTATTTTTTAATCTTTTTTATATTTACAAACTTGATAATATAGGACAGAGTACGAATTTGTTTCTATGTCTTTAGTTTTCTTTTTCGAATTTTTTGCCTTCTTTAATATATATATATATATATATATATATATACAGGGTGTAACGAAACTCTTGGGCAAAACTTTAAGGGGTGATAGTACACATCAAGACAAACAATATTATATAAGAAACTTAGGGTCTCAAACGTCTTCCGAAGGAGATAGACGCCATTAAAGTTTAGGGTCCGAAATTTCAAATGATTATAAAAAACGGAAAAATGGGTCAATTCGTTAGCGGTTTTAGCTAAAATTATTCTTTTTGTCAGTTTTTTCTTGAAAAATAAATTTAAAGATAAAGTTAAAAAAATGTCGATAGAGGGCGCTTTAGACTTTGGAGTAACGAACAACTATTTTTTACCGTTATTTTTTTTATCACATTAAATGCTTTCAAAAGCTTAGCCTTAAACTTAAATTTTGAGCTCAAAATCTGAATCGTTTGGGGTGGTTATGTCGCGAAAACTCAACAGTGTTCAGGAGGTGAAATTTGAACCCCCTCCTCCCCTGTACACAGTTCAGTTATTCACGATTTTGGATGCTCGGTCGTAGACCAGGCATCATCGTAGACCAGGTCGTAGACCGCCCTCATTTATATCAACGCCGTTTCAGCGTCAATGTGTGGGCCGGAATTATCCACGATCATTTGATCGGGCCATATCTTCTGCCAAGGCGCCTGGACGGCGGAACGTATCTGGTATTCCTACAAGAGGTACTTCCAGTTCTGCTGCAAAGTGTTCCAGCCAACATAAAGGCTCGTATGTGGTTCCAACATGATGGAGCGCCTGCACATTTCAGTGCAAATGTGAGAAGTGCATTGGATACAGCATATCCAGGGCGATGGATTAGACGGGGTAGTCCGGTAAATTGGCCGGCCCGCTCGCCTGACCTCTCCTGTCTAGACTTCTTCCTCTGGGGTCATATGAAGAGTCTTGTTTACGCAAGCCCTGTCGAATCCAACGAGGAACTGGTTGCGAGAAGTGCCGTCGTAGCAGGCGATATCCGGGAGATGCCCTGGGTATTTGCTAATGTTCTAAAGTCCCTCCGCCGGCGGTGTGAGGCCTGCATCCTTGCTGGTGGGCGCTCTTTCGAGCAGTTTTTGTGATTCCACAAGAAAATCATGCGTGTACCATTTTCTACGTGTCATCATTCATTCAACCTTCATTCATGCGCACGACGAGCGTACATCAAATTGTTTTTTTTATTTATTTCGAGAGGAGAAATTGCTCATGTCTAGTATTATGAATAAATTTTTTAATTTTGTCATCCCTCTCTAGTTTATTTTACGTCTAGGAGGTAGTAGTTGCTGCCTGGTCTACGACACAAAGTCCTACGACACCAAGATCGGGAATAACTGAACTCTGTTCAGGAGGGAGGGAGTTTAAAATTTCAACTCCTGAACACAATTCCGTTTGCGCTACTTAACCACCCCCAACGAATCAGATTTTGAGCTCAAAATTTAAGTTTAAGGCTAAGCTTTTGAAAGCATTTAATGTGATAAAAAAAGTAACGGTAAAAAATAGTTGTTCGTTACTCCAAAGTCTAAAGCGCCCTCTATCGACATTTTTTTTAAACTTTATCTTTAAATTTATTTTTCAACAAAAAACTGACAAAAAGAATAATTTTAGCTAAAACCGCTAATGAATTGACCCATTTTTCCGTTTTTTATAATCATTTGAAATTTCGGACCCTAAACTTTAATGGCGTCTATCTCCTTTGGAAGACGTTTGGGACCCTAAGTTTCTTATATAATATTGTTTGTCTTGATGTGTACTACCACCCCTTAAAGTTTTGCCCAAGAGTTTCGTTACACCCTGTATATATATACAGTGGACGCTCGTTAATTCGAACTCGAAGGTTCTCAGAAAAAAGTTCGAATTATCCGATGTTAAGAGAAAATATATAACTTTAAATGTGTATCACTGAAGAAGAAACTCTCCTAGTATGTATAACAAGAGAAAATATATTATACTATGTTATCTAAAGTTAAACATATTAAAAAGCAATACAGACTTACCTTAATCATAAAATGAAGCAGAAGATATGCAGTATAAAGTAAACTTTTATTAAAAATATGAATTACACTTTGGGGAAAAACTGTAAAATGGATGTTTGGTTCTGTTTATGATGTCTACATTGTTCAGCCAGCTTCTTGATTTGAAGTAAACATTTCAATTCACTTTCGGAGGAAAGTTCCATCTGAATAAATGCTTTCAGAGTTTTAATAGAGTCCATTATGGCTTTGTCCATTATGGCCGCATTGAAAATATCTTTCGGCAGGTAAGTAGAGAAAAGCCCTGGCAGTTTCCTACCGAAATTAGTGTATACGTCTTCGTTTACATCAGAGCTTTGGCCACATACAGTTTGATAAGAAATATTTTGCCTTGACTTAAATCGAGAAAGCCATCCATCACTGCATTTAAAATCTTCAATACCCATTCGACTTGCCAATTTATCAGCTTTCGTCAGCACTAGGAGTCCATTTATCGGAAAATTCCGAGATTTAACATCTTGGAACCATAGCAGTAGAGCTTTTTCTAGAACCTCTTGGGATGCATTTCCCATGCGTTTCCTTTTTCTAGCAAATTTTGATTTTTCCCATGAATCTAAAATTGACCTTTCTTTAAAATTTCTACCTTTGTCTCCAAAGTTAGGGTTTTATACTTTCCACGTGTAGATATCCTGAATTTTTACACGTTCACACCACACAATGAGGAAGAAAAACTAGACCACATTAACTTGTCTGCACTGCAGTTATAACTGACGCAGTTCCCTAGAATCTGTAGTAAAGACTAGTTTTTCTGAAATTCTAAGAAAATCGATCCAAATAAAGGAAAATTGCTTTTTCCGTTTAGCACTAATAAGAAGGACAATGGCTACTAACGTTTAGCGGACATGCAATATTCTAGGAATGCAGGAATGTGCCTCTTTACACAGAAAAGAAATTTTGACACACAAAATAATAAATACAGTGTGTATTTTCTCCATTAAACAAGGAAAAAGAATTTATTTTTTGTCAAATTTTTAGTTCGAATTAACCGAAGTGATAAAAATTTAGTTCGAATTAATGAGATATTTTTAACATTAATTTCAATACAAGTTTTTAGGGGCCTTTAGATTAGTTCGAATTAACCGAAAGTTCGATTTAACCGAGTTCGAATTAACGAGAGTCCACTGTATATATATATATATATATATATATATATATAAGAGATATTTGTATAAAAATTCCGAATTTTAAAAATTCTAGCCCCATCGGAACAGTTCCTGAATAGGAACCAATGAATGGCTCTGTTGGATATACATCCGAGACGATACAAATCTTCAGGAGCAAAATACAATCCATCCCAAAATAATGGTTTGAGATGGATAAATAAATTAAAAAGATTCAAGAAAAACAATTCGATCGGAACTTTTCATTTTGGTCCATATCCATTTCAAGCCCTGGTATAAACCTAAAAAAAAAATAAACCAAATAGTAGCTCATCGAGACAGAGGCCTTAAAAATACAAGCACTGAAGAAGCATGGAATGATTTTAACAAAACTTGTTTTATTATGGTTCTTTTTTATAGAGTGGACTGTATTCTTAAAAAAGATCGAGTGGACTGTATTCTTACAAGTTTTGGGGGGACTTTGGATTAGTTCGAATTAACCGAAAGTTCGAATTAACCGAGTTCGAACTAACGAGCGTCCACTATATATATATATATATATACAGGTGGTTATAAAATAATGGAAACACTAAGAAACATCATGAAAACCTTTATTAATACGGCGCAGGAGCACCTTTGTTATGTAATAACAACTGATTCACCTTGGAATTGGATTATACAAGTCATAAATAGTGGTTAAGAATATATTATACCATTCTTCAGGGAACAATAATGAAAGTTCCTGTAGAGATGCTGTGGTGGATATCGATACCTGGCTCTATCCGCTTATACAGATCACGGTGGTTGAATTATATATAGTCGGGGGGATTGTACAGGACAAGATAAGATATTTGACTTATTTTTCATGCCCTTCAAACCAATACTTGATAGATTTAGCTGTATGTATACGGGGATTATAATCCTGAGAACGCCATCTCCTGCAAGAAACAATGTTTGCATCATAGGACTGACCTGGTAAGCTAAAATTTTGACATAGTCCTTCCCATTCAATCTCCCATTTAGGGTTACAATAGGGCCTGAAGAAAACCATGAGATGCCATCTCAAACCCTTATAGATCTGCTTCCATGATTGACGGTTGAGATGAGACAGCCAGAATCTCACGCTTGTGTAAGTGTTCTCCAGACATACGCACGTCCTGTTGCGAGAAACAATGTGAACAACGATTCGTCGGACCAAATGCCGTTTTTGGACATATTACTCGACCAGGATCTGCGCTCGTGGCACCACTGTGGAACGATATTTTGTATTGGCATCTATCACAAGTGGCTCGGGAATAGCTACTCTTCCGTAAATGCTTTGCTTGTGAAGTTCCCTTCTACCTCTAATGGTCGATACCGGAACATGCAGATGTAGATTGAACTCTTCGGTCATTTTGGTTGCAGTTGTTTTATTTCTTCGTGTCACAATCCGTTTCAATACCTCGTCCGTCTCTTTCACTCAGCTCTCCCTTTCGTCCACTATTCTGCTTGGCAAAGGATGTTTTTCTGTGCACTCTGAATGCTATCATGACTTTCGATACCATAGCTCGAAAAACACCCATTAGAATGTAGGTTGCAGTAATAGATACTCCAATTTAAACGCGCTCCAATAATAGGCCCTTTTCTCTAGGTCTGCAAGATTTGACATTTTACGATGTTCCCCCAGAAGCACGATGTCCTTAGCTTCATTACTGCCACCTGAGAGTAGAGTAGTACATATACTATATTATATAAAAAAATACCGGTGGCCAGACTCGTTTTTTAAAGAATACGAAGCACATTCATAAACACCAGTAATATTGATAGGTGTTTCATTATTTTGATAACCACCTGTATAAATATACACTTCTCAAAACAATTAGGGGAGCACATGGTTTTAACGAAATTACGCAAATACTTACACCGATAAGCAACATAAAATAAATCATCCATAATTTAAAGCCTAGCAGGAAACAGAAGAAGAAAACTTCATATGCAAATCAAAGTTCATGACGTCAAAAACCAGAAAAAGAACTCAAGGGCGGAAATCGGGATGTTGCAGAAGCGTCTGTTTCACTGCCTTAACTGTGAAATTCGATTGCTCAGTTATTCTTTTGGAGAAAAGGTGACTTGAAAATGTCTCAACAACGTGATTTACTTGAATCCATGGCATGACGTATTATAGCAGACTTGAATCCGGGAAAACACAACGTAGTGTCGCGGACGCTGTTGGAATCGCCAAAAGTGCCGTTGAAAGGCTGTGGAATCGATTCCAAGAAACAAGGAATGTTAGACGTCGACCAGAGCAAGGTTCGCCACGCGCCACTACAGCAACTGATGACCGGTATATACTGTTAACAGCTCGTCGAAACAGAACAGACAATGCTACTAAACTGCAAAGACAGTTGCTCTTGGAAACAGGACGAAGGGTGTCCAGCCAAGCAGTACGTAATAGGCTTCATCAGGGAGGTCTCTATGCACGTAGGCCACTGGTCTGCATTCCGTTGACCTCGCGCCACCGTGCGGCCCGAAGAAGATGGGCTGCTGAACATCGAGATTGGGAACAACATGATTGGAGCCAAGTGCTGTTTACAGACGAGTCCCGATTCAGTCTGGAGTGTGACACCCGACGTGTTTTGGTATGGAGGGAAAGGGACACTCGAAATAACCCCACATTCGTTAGTGAAAGGTCACAATACAGACGAGCTGGTTTTATGGTATGGGGTGGAATCATCATACGTGGACGTACGGACCTGCATATCATTCGGAATGGTACTTTGACGGCCCGAAGGTATGCAGACGAGATACTGAGACCTCATGTCATACCTTACGCTGCAGCCATTGGAGATTCCTTTGTTTTCCAGCATGATAATGCCAGACCGCATACAGCTCGTCTTGTGGAGAACATGTTTGAAGCTGAAACAATACAGCGTATGGAATGGCCAGCGTGCTCTCCTGACCTGAATCCAATCGAGCATGTTTGGGACATGCTCGGGCGACGCATTTCTGCGAGACTAAGGCCTCCTTTTACTTTCCGAGTCTTGGATATTGCACTTCTTCAGGAGTGGAAGAGTATTCCCCAAAGTCTTATCGATAACATCATCGCATCCATGGAAAACAGGTGTGCAGCATTCTAAACTGTTCGAGGAGACCACACACCATATTAAAAATCTTGCATCATTTCTAAACAATATTTTTTTTTATCGTTTCCATGTAACCAAATTGTTGCCCTAAATCATCTTTTCATGTTTTTTCCATATTTTCAAAGAATTAAAGCTTAATTACAAATTTTTTTACGTCCTTTTTTCTGTATCGCGCATTGATACGCGTGTACTATCCATCTAATAACAATACGTGGCTGTCTCGCACGGTTTTCTTAACTTCTTTGCTTGCAACCCTAATTTTTTTGAGCAGTGTATATATACATGCTCAGTGTATATATATATATATATATATATATAGTGTGTGTGTGTATGTGTGGTAGGTACCTGCATATGACACCAGATGACACTATTATCAACTAAAGAAGAAGACCAGATCAACTAAAGAAGAAGACATCTGGCAACCCCAGTCAGTCATCGAGTAGACGGAGATTGACAATGACGCGTTTTGTCTGATAGCAGTAGACGGCTGCTATATAATGTTCATTAGACCATTTTGTTATTAATCAACGACGTATTTTTGTAAATATCTTTTGTAAATATTATGTATTCATTAAATGTTGGTGTAGATTATAATCCACTAAAAAAACTTTTAAAAAGTAAAAAAACGCCAAGCTTCAAAACAAAAGTTATGACTAAAAAATGGTGTGATATCAAATATCCAAGCTTATTAAGTTCTGGTACTTAATTTCCTAATCACGAATTTTTCACATCTAAGTGAAGGGCTTAAGCATGACTTTTTGATAGAAACCCTTCTTCCCTAGACCAAACTGATCATAACCTGTTTCAGAAAATTTAAGTTTTAAATATTTATACATACCAGGCTTGTCGGCCGTCTTTTCGTTTCTGGAATAAATAAATTTTGTCTGTTGAAACGTCGAAAGTATGTTATTTAGTTGTATAAATTATTCATTTTAGTTATTTATGCAAAATATGTGTGTCCTATTATTTGGTTACTTTTAAAATGAATGTAGAAGCAATTTTAAGATGGTCATGAATTATTCTATAAATTTGAAATTTATTTTCACATTACATTTGGGCAACGTAACTCCAAAGCATGGTATTCATATTCTTGGTTGTTTAATGCAAAATTTTTTTCTTTGGGGAATGACAACATTATTTATTATTTTTCCTTCTAGCTAACGGTTTGTTTTGTTTGACATCATGCATTAACTTCAAATAGAAGACTGATTAAAATGATTAATATCCTATTAAAAATCTGTTAAGAAATATAATTGAGTCCCAGTGCTTAATAAAATTGGATATAACACCATTTATTTGTCGGCTGATCTTGCCCTTAAGCGGCGTCGGAAGTGTCATTATTAATCTCAGCGACCCCGAAAACCCTTCGGCACTAATATTAGATTCGACACTAATATTAGTCGTTTTCGATTATTTTTATATGCTCCCCCTGCCCCCCCAGGGGTGCTAGGTGTCATAGGGATATGTCACACTAGGGGTGTCTCCCCCCCCCCCCAGTGTTTCCCGTGGGAGCGTGAACAACATCTGTACAAAATTTCATCTCAATCGGATGGACCGTTCGGGAACGCATAAAGGAAACACACACAAACATTTTCTTTTATATATGAGGCGGTGAAAGGCAAAGTGGTGTAAGTCAATAAGTCAAGTGGTGTAAGTCAAAAGAGTTTTACTGCAAAAATTATAAAAAATTCCACCATACATTGAAGAAATTATAATTCATAACAATTATTATATCATTGCAAATAATAACTATTTACAATTCCACTATAAATTGAACATGGAGATTACATTTTTGCCCTCAAATGAAAAAAGTTGAAAATGTGACTTACACCACTTTGCCTTTCACCGCCTCATATATAGATTAATCATTTGCTATATGTATATTTTGTATACGTATATGTATATTTTATTGAGAAAATAATATTTCTCTATTTTGCAAACCTACGTGGTTGTAGCAAAAAGTGAAATATGAATAATAATTAATCCTTATCATTTGAATTCATTGCTTAGTATTTTCTATGGACATATAAAACAAACAAAAAAATACGGACATACATATGCAAAACAATTAAAAATTCTCCTGAATACAACGGAGTCTTATGCGAGAATTGAACTCGTGCCGACGGCATGGAAGGCTGACGCCATAACCACTCAGCCACCGAGCGACAATGGCTAGTCTTCTATGATTGAACGGTTGAAAAAATAGCGGTGCTGCTGAATAATGGTTGCCATTTTGGCGTACTATCGCCCTGAGATGCTAATTTTACAGTTTTATGCTAATTAAAGATAGAAATATTTATATTTTTTTAACTGAAACATATAAAAGATTTTAAGTTAGCGAATAACTTATCGAAAAAACCAAGCCTCAATCGAATCTGTTCAATATTAAACTCTATAGGTCTTCTTAAAGTGTTGACGAAAAATTTCTTGGCGATAATACGATTCTAGCAAAATACCTAACTTTACGGAAAATTAAAAATTCCATATCTCGGTTAATTTTTAACTTTGAAAGTTCATTTTTATCTCAATTTAAAGTATTCGCTGATAAGATTCTTCTACTTTTTGTTTTAATTTTGTACAATTCTTGGTTCATTCAGAATTTTATAATTTACGCAAACTGCTTTAACATTGTGAGAATAGGACCAAGCGGTTCAGAGTATATAATCAGTACGGCGGTCTTACGAATTTTTGTACTTGGCTCGTTTATTCATTTGGCGTCTATTTTGTTTTTTTTAGCTTGGCGTTGCAGGTCGATCGCCCTGCTTGATAGTTTATTTAATTTAAATCACTGCACGGCTATCCTGACTCACACACACACACACACACACATATATATATATATTAATTACACACATTTTCGTACAAACGTGATAAAATTCATAGGCTTCTATTTATTTTTTCTTGACAAAAATAAGAAAAGATTTGAGTTAAGGGACCGGGTATGATATTATATTGTGCCCATTTCCTCCAATAATTTGTGCAACACTGGATATGCTCTAATAACTGGCCTTCTTTTTACTTTCTTTTATATGGATCCATCCTTTACAGTGGAATTTTTTTAATACGTTAATGTTTTTCTGAGCCTTTATATGCATACGGATACGGATATATGCACATAATACGCTACGGACATGTTAGAAATTATTAGACAATGAAAACGTTAAGATCGATTCCATTTCTACTGGTAAATTTGATCAATAAACTTTTAAAAAGAAAACGTTTTTACACGCTAGTCTGTGCCGATATCAAACGAAGATCGTATGACGAAGTTATGAACTTTGCATTCAGCTTGCGATGTATCACTTAGCGTAAAGCGTCTTAAATTCGTACTTAAATCGTTATTGAAAGATATTTTTCAACGCAAACCAAAAAACATTTACTGGAAACAAAATTGATATCTCATATTTCAATTTTTAAAAAATGGAGGAAAAGAATGTTTTCCAATATACCTTATGGAAGTTTTTATCATGGCTGGGATTCGATTTTCTGCCGTCTCATTCTAATAAGAACTGGTTTCTCCGAATAAAAAAGTGTATTGTTACATACTTGGCAGTGTCGACATGTGTTATGGCTATATATATGCCTATTCTTATAGTTTACAATCATTACCATAAGCGCAAACCTTTAGAATTGCTCCCGAATTTCATTCAAGCCATATCTGCCATTTCTCTCTGTGTATCTGTAAGGATGAAGAAATCCTCAGTTAGACAACTACTACAAGACTTGAACACGTATAACGTCAAGAACCGAAAACAAGACAAATTTTCCCCATTCACTGCTTACCTCATAGCAATTCCACCGTATATATGTTTTATTTCTATTTATGAGACATTAACAATGCATGGAATAGTATTGGTACTAGATCCATATCTTTGGAGCAAACGTATCCACGACGTAATCATTTTTTATGTATACACCACGTATTACACAGTGCATTCTTACATCCCAACGGTCGTCGGTGTAATATTTTATGCAGTCTGTGAATATGTTGTTCAAATTCTTTCAGACTTCGATACAAAGTTAAAATTACTGGCGCGGAGGAAAGACTTTTCTGTAGTCATGCTGACTGATATTTTGAAAACGTATTCTCAGTTCGTCGTTCTCATACTTGATTTCTCCGATATCTTCACCACGCCCATGTTTTTCGTGATCGTGATGTATTTTATGGAAATATTCTCCATTTTTGCTTCCGTCATCATCACGGCATCTTTCACGTCTTACGACTGGCTATGGATAGATATTTTGAACGTGCTAATGACGGGCGCATTCATGACTTATACCCTGTGTAGCATAGGTGACAAACTCACTAAGAAAATGAAAAGCATTGACGTGATACTGTCTCGAATTTACGAGAAACTTTTGCATTCCGAGTTCGCAGACTATAACACTTTGTTTTTGATTCACCACACGATGTCCAAAGAACCCGTGGTTTTGTCGGCAGGAAATGTTTTCTTTTTCTCTAGAAGGTCCTGTGGGATGGCGCTTGGAGCACTGATGACGTATGGCCTGCTCTTCATTCAGATGGAGGATAAATGGTCTTGAATTATGTAAAGTGTCGTTCAAATGTATTTGACGGAGCAAGAAAATGTATATCGAACTGTTAATAATTTATAACATTTCTGTATAAACATACTTGAAACTTCTTTGGATCGAGCTTTTTTGGCATATTATTGTAATTTTTTTTCTCTTTTTTTAGATTCTTTTCTTTTCTTCCTTTTCTTTTAAAAATTTTTTCTCATTTTATATATTTTGCATAGTTTTCTATTAAATTTGTTCTTTTTTTATCTCTTTTTGCTTTGAATTATTATTCATTCTCCTTTATGTTTACAAACTTGATAACATAGGACATATTACTAATTTGTTTCTACTACTTTACTTTTCTTTTTTGCCTTTTTTTATTAATATTTATATACACACACATATATATATATATATATATATGTATATGTATATTAATTACACACATTTTGTACAAATTTCTTTGATAATATAAAGTATATTTGGTAAAAAATATGCCCGAAGTATGCGATGTAGGAATCTCTTATTATGTAAAGTGCCGTTCTAATGTTTTTGACGGAGCAAGAAAAGAAAATGCATATCGAACATTTAAGAATGTAAAACATTTCTGTGTAAACATACTTGAAAACGGCATACTTTTGTAATTTTCCCCTTTTTTAGATTTTTTTTTCTTTTCTTCCTTTTTTAATTTTTTTTCTTTTTCTTTTTCATTTTTTCTTTTATATATGTGGGTCAGAATTGCTGTGCGGTGATTTAAAATAAATACTATTATAATCTATTTTAACATTTAATGAATAATTATTTACAAAAATATTTGCAAAGAAGCAACGTTAATTAATAACATTATAGGCTAATGAAGGAGCGGCCGTCTACTGCCATCAGACAAAACGCGTCATAGCTCATCGCCGTCCATCCGCTGACTGACTGGGGGTTGCCAGATCTCTTCTTCTTTAGTTCAGCTGGAGTGGCGCAAACGAATAATAGTGTCACTGGTGGAATATGCAGGTAGTACAGTTCGATGTAGGCTCTGGAACCCCCCCCCAACACACGCACACACACACACACACACACATATATATATATATATATGTGTGTGTGATAATATTACTAACTATCTATAATCGCCCATTCTGTACTTCATCTCTGTCCTGGTAACCCGTCCTTCTTGTCTTGGCGTAAACGGTTCGCCTTCCCACATACTAACTTCCTCCGCCAATTCTGGCAACCTCTCTGACCTAATTCTATTTTGGCGCTCTTTGCGAGAGACGCTGGACTGGCTCGAAGCGAGTAAGATGTGTTGCTTTACTGTTTAAT
The DNA here is from genome assembly GCA_907164885.2 of Dolomedes plantarius. NCBI lineage: Eukaryota > Metazoa > Arthropoda > Arachnida > Araneae > Dolomedidae > Dolomedes > Dolomedes plantarius. Next base: position 194,668,931 of record OU015497.1, read on the forward strand.
AAATTAGTTTGTTCCTGAAGCTGATTTTATTATTTTCCGGCCACGATGTAAGCTACCACTTCATGAGATGTCCATCCGGACATTTCATATATATATATATATATATATATATATATATATATATATATATACATACACACCTATCCCTCGATTTACACGGTAGATGCGATCCATGACAAATCGTGTCAATCGAAACCATGTAAAATAAGACACAGCGTTCAAATTAAACAAGGGGATGGTTGCAAGCCGTAGTTATATTTATAATAACAGTGTAAAAATGCGAAAAAATTATGCCGAAGGGAAGACAAAGCAATTTAAGTGATATGCAATGATAAATTATTTAACAGGATAAACAGGATAAGGCCAGTTAGGAAGGAACTGTTTGATTATGGGCAATGGTTTCTTTTACACGATAATGATTGGCCCCCTACAGCAATTTCTGTACAACAATATCTTGCTAAGCATTCAATTACAGTGATAAATTACCCACCATATTCTCCCGACTTATCACCAGCTGATTTTTTTCCTTTTTCCGAAGCTTAAGAATGGACAGAGATTTGAAAACGTCTCGGATATTAAATCAAATGTTACGCGTATTTTGCGAACGGTCAGTTCCAACCCCTATAAACAGTGTTTCGATGACTTGAAGAAACGTTGGAAAAATTGTATAGACTCCTTTGGCGATTATTTTAAAGGAGATAAATTTATTTGGAGGTGAGTGATATTTTTTTATTTATAAAAAAATGTCCGGTTACTTTATGGGCGCACCTTGTATTAAACAAGGGAATGGTTGCAAGCCGTAGTTATGTTTATAATAACAGTCTAAAAATGTGAAGAGTGTATGCCGGAGCGAAGAAAGAGCAATTTAAGTAATATCCAATGGTAGATTATTTATTTACATCTATATTTTAAAAATGAACGTCTTACCTCGTGTAGAACTGAACTAGAAATGACAATATGGAAATGAATCAAAATCTATTTTAATGACGTCAATGCTAAACGCAATGCAATGCACTTGTGACGTCTGGGCAGATAATGAATGAGTGCGTTCAATGTAAAACACTCAAATATTCCAATAATACATAGATATATTTTTTTGATTTATAAAATTTAGAAACCGTGTAAACCGAGTACTGTGCAAATCGAGGGACAGGTGTATATACAGTTGGTTCTCTGTTTAACGACGCTCTACTTAACGACGATCTGTATTTAAAGACGATATTTCCCGGTCCCGGTCCCTCCGACGTAAAAAAATTCTATTTAACGACGATTTTGTTTCTATTTAACGACGATTTTTTCTTAAATGATAAACTTTTTCTTCAACATTTTATTTACAGGAGGGTTACTTTCTGTGGGGGAGTTTGGTTTCAATAACAGACCCAGAATTTCCTTTATGTTTGTTGCAATCATAGACTTGTTGCAGTGGAAAAAACCGGGGGAGGAGGGGGAGGATTACTGTTTCTCGAAAGATCGAACATTCTTCCCTGGTGGATCGAATTTCTTAGTGCGGGTGTGGAATCACTCTATTGTACCTACCATGTTCTCATGTGATTTTCGAACTGTCCAAAAGCACTCTCACTCCTTCTGGGAAGTACGTGTTCATGTTTAGAGAATTCGTGGTTGTGTGTAGGAGCTCATTCCAGTACGAATACGAGGTGAGCAGAGCAAAATGACATCAAAGCGAAAGCATCTTACGCTACACGAAAAAGTGAAAATTATTGAAAACTGGGAAGAAAGTGTTGGAATAACAAAAGTCCAATTCGCAAGACAATTTCAGCTACCCGAGTCTACTCTCAAAGGCATTTTAGCAAGCAAAGAGAAAATTCTTGAAGCAGCACAAAAATTTGGTTTGGGATCCAAATCCAAACGGCAGAAAATTCAATGTGGCCGATCACAAGAGTTTGAGAAGGCAGTCCTGCAATGGTTTCATCAAGCAAGAGCATCTAACATTCCAATTTCCGGAGTGATATTTAAAGAAAATGCTATTATTCTGGAAGAAAAGTTTGGAATGCAAAATTTTCAGACTTCGGCTGGTTGGCTAACAAAGTTCAAAGAAAGATACGGGCTTGTATTTAAAAGCATATCTGGCGAAAGTGGCTCCGTAGATGAAAAAATAGTGGATGAATGGAAAATAGTGGTGAAGGGGATATTAGATGGATATGATGAGAAGAGCATATTCAATGCAGATTAGACGGGCCTATTCTACAATATGGTGCCTAATAAAACCTTAACGTATATGGGCGAAAAGTGTTTTGGTGGAAAACACAGTAAGGAACGATTGACTGTTTTACTGTGCACTAATTCAGATGGATCTGAGAAATTTCCACCACTAGTTATAGGCAAATCAAATCAACCAAGGTGTTTTAAGAATATCACCAGGAAACCTTGTGAGTACCGCAATAACAATAAAGCGTGGATGACATCACAAATTTTTATTGACTGGATTAGAAATTTTGATGCAAAAATGCTTCGAGAAAAGAGAAAAGTTTTGCTTTTAATCGACCGATGCACTGCGCATACTCCAAATATCCCTGGACTTACAAATTTGACTATCCATTTTTTACCAGCTAATTGCACTAGCAAGTTGCAGCCATTAGACCTGGGTATCATTCGCAGTGTGAAAGCATACTACAAAAAGTCTTTAATTAGGAAATTAATAAACAATTCGGCTGACAGTATAAAAATTAGAAAATTTACAATCTTGGAAGCAATGCACATGATAACATCAGCATGTAAAGAAGTTTCTTCATCCACAATAAAAAACTGCTTTCGCGTTGCTGGAATTCACAAAGAACTTGTAGTGGAACTGCAAAGTACGGATGTAGAAATCAACGAAGATAACATTACCCCTGAAGAATGGAGAAGTCTTGTTGAAGATGAGGATGTTCAAATTCAAGATTTCTACAATTGTGATAAATATGTTTTAACAACAGATTTCAGAAATGTAGAACAAATTTATGAAGATATTGTAAACGAAAACACAGTGTCAGACGATGAAGGTGAAGTTGAAGACACGGAAAACGAGACACTGCCAAAGTCTTACACAGATGCAATTTCTGCTCTAGATGTTCTCCGACGCTATATTACATCGAAAATGGAAGGTGACTTATTTAACATTTTAGAAAATCTGGAAAAGAGAATAACGAAAACAAGGCGAATGAAGCAATCAACACTTTTTGAATTTTTTAAAACGTAATTTATTATATTGTTTGTACTCTTTTTTTTCAATGTAATTGAAAATAACTTTTTGTGAATAAAATAATGATGATAATAAAAATAACATTTTTAAACACGTTAATATATTAAGAAATATATTGACAGTCCTAAGCCTGTAAAGTGTGAAGGGAAATGTTATTTTTTCACTAATTCTGTTTAAGGACGATCTCTACTTAAGAACGATTTTTCACGATCCCTTGAAAGTCGTTAAACAGAGAACCAACTGTATATATATATTATATTACACACATTTTCGTACAAACGTCTTTGATAATATGAAGTATATTTGGTAAAAATATGCCCGATACGGGATTTAGGTCATATGCAATGTAAGAAGCTCTCTCGACTATTGCAGAGAAAAATATTTACTTAGTAGAATAGACCAAGCATCGTGCGCCAAAGGGCAATCGCAATTTAACGCCCTAACCCAGTGGTTTTCAAACTTTATACAGTCTGAGCGCATTTACAATACTACATATACTTGCTGGCGCACTGTATATAAAATAGGACTAATATGTTAGAATTTAGTTAAATATATAGAAAAATAACGTATTTAATAAAAACATACTTAACATACCTCTATGAAGTTTAGTCATTCCTGTGTTAATGAGAAATATGACCTTGATGAGACCTTGCGATTTCTTCAATGTTTGGTCTTATGTTTGAGAGACAAACTCTCATTTCCTCATCAACGCATTGAAGAGTTCCTCTCTTTATACACTAAATTGTGGCGAGGGTTGAAATTCACATAAATATGACGCGGAAAATTGCAATAAAATGGCCATCGCTTTTTTAGATATCGACACATGTTCTTCTTTGATAGAAATCCAAAAAGCTTCAAGAGACAATTCTTTGTATTTAATCATCAGTCCACGATCAGTGGACACAGCTGCCAGTTCTTCATTTTCTGTTAGCGTTGAAGCGTATTGAAAATATGGGGTTATTTTTCCCAAGACCTCACAGGGTCTTAAGAAAAAATCACAGGGCTGCACGTCACAGAGCTGCATGCTTCGAAATACCATTTTTCCGGTTCCCATCGAAAGAACACGTGTGTGGATTCCGAGTGGATTAAAAAACGATACCAGGAAATGCCGCCAGAATTTTTATCCGGAAAGTTAAGCACAGGCATATCGGTTTCTCCAGCAAGCTGTGGGAAAATCTGGTTGAAAAACAGAAACGTCTCCCATCTGATCGTAAAACTGTCTTTCTTATCAATAGCTCTATGCGAGTTTGACACTGGTTCATAATAAAGTTTCGTCGTTAAGAAGAACTGTCACCCGCTAATCTGCCGGCTCCCGCTCTGGGAATTTCAAGATAATGCCGTGAAAGAAAAGACCGGGAGATATAGTCAGAGAGTTGGATAATTTTAGAGATATCCCTCATGGGACGGCCGCCGAGGCGGACATGGTTTTTAAGCTCCTGTTTTGAGACTATCTGTCTCTCGGATCGTTGTTGTTTGTCTTTAAAGTTGTCTACAGTCGAAACTATTGTTAAGAAAGTTATGAAATTTTGTGAAGGACATATTGAAGGGATGGGAATTTGTTTGAGCGAATTAAAAAATTTGTTCAATATTTCACCACTAGAGGGCGTTTTTGATGAATTACACATTTACTATAGTTAAAAAAATTTATTACAACAAGACATGTTCAACATGACGGCCATCATTTTCAGCTCCCATTTGAAATAGTAAGATAGCATGTTCTACAGTTGACCGCAGTGTGTCCGGGGAAATGCTGAGAACATGTCGTGAAATGCTGTCTTTCAGATCAGGTATAGTTCTTGGTTTATCAAGACTGACTAGATGTTTCACATGCCCCCAAAGCCAAAAGTCGCATGGGTTGAGGTCTGAGGATCGGGGAGGCCACACATTAGGAAAGTGGCGGCTGATGACACGTTCTTCTGTAAAGTGATTTTTTGAGAACGTTCTTAACACGAAAGTTATTGTGTGGAGGAGCTCCATCTTGCATAAAAATTGTGCGTGAAAAGCACTAACGGGATTGCAGAACCGGAACAATTTTATTCAGTAACAAGGATGTATATCGTTCCCCTTTGACCGAGCATGTTACTGGACCTCTAGGACTTAATTCCTCGAAGAAATACGGGCTGAGAATAAAAAATGCAGAAAATCCACATCACAGGTTACTTTCGGTGAATGCATCGGAACATCTAAGTCTGTCCAGAGGAAATTCCAAGGCTATTCTGCATCAACCTCAAAGTGAGCAAGAAACTGAAGTGAGAACCGCTGTCAAGTCTCGAAATCATGTGTAAGCAACCTCTGCACAAATTGAAGCTTGTACGGATAATACCGGAGGATATTCCGCATGACTTTTTGGACAGTTGAACGGAACAGATCCAATACTTCTGCAACATGACGGATACTGGTACTAGCCTGTTTGGGTCACAAAGATGCAGAAATTTCTGCATCTTTGTTTTTCCTCTTACTGATTAGGTTTACGTTACCGGTCATACATTCCTATGTGATTCTGTTTTTTTTTTAGTTTTCTACCTCCTTCAGAAAAAATGCAATATTTACGGCCATCCAGTGGAGTTGCTGAGAGGTATGGTCAGATTAAGTAAACAGCGCCTTCCAGCGTTAGGTTTGTGTTTCCGGTCATACATTCCTATGTGATTATTGCTTGTCTTGATGCCTACTATCACCTGATGTGTAGGCCCTGAATGTGTAGATCGAATTTGACAACACTCTGTATATATATATATATAATATAAAAATAATTTTTATATTAATAACCTGACTTCTCCACGTTCCTGTAAAACATAATTTATTCGATTTCTAAAGATGATGTAATAGCTCATAAAGTTTTCAGTACTTAATCCCTTCGTTCCCCTGTAGACAGAGAAATATCCTCATAGACTTAAGACAAGTCCTGTCTAGGGAGACTGAGCCGATAAGAATCATCGGACACGCCCTAGTCCATGACGTAACATAACGTCATAGGGATTAGCCGTTCCAGCACCTCTTCTGTATTTTCCCGATATGAAAATGTGAAGACGGCTGAAACACCTCAAAATTCTAATAAACAATAAAAACAGGACACGTAAGAACTGGCAACTCAATAGAGCACCTGAAAACAAAACTAGAATGAATCAAGATCAGGGAGATTTTAAATACTACCTTCCAGATATCTCCAACAAAAATGGGAAAACTACATTGAATCTTTAGATACCACTGAAAACTCCATTTGGCGAGCCGCTAAAAGGTTTAAAAATCCATATCGAACCATCCCCCCTTTAAAAGACCCCGAAAATAACTCCCATGCCCAGACTGAAGAGGAAAAATGTAATCTGAAAGGAAAAAACTTTGCTAAAAACTTTACTCCCAACCCCATTATTAATAACAGGACTGAAAACATAGTTAAAAATAATTTAAATCTTTTCCTTAACACCCCTCATGATAGCCCAATTCCCTACACTGACCCCATCGACGTTATAAAAATTATTAAAAAACTTCCCAATAAAAAATCCCCAGATGAAGATAACATAAACAACACCATGCTCAAAAATCTCCCCTATAAATACATTTATAAAATAATTATAGTAATCATTTCCATTTTTAAATTTGAACATTTCCCCCACAGCTGGAAAAATTCTATCATAGTCCCCATTCAAAAACCAAACAAACCCAGCTCTTCCCCGAGTAGCTACCGGCCCATTAGTCTTTTAAATTCAATTAGCAAAATTGCCGGAAAATTCTTAGCAAAACACATTAATGAACATCTTGAAAATAATAATATTGGATTTAGAAAATCCCTCTCTGCCCCCCCCCCTCCCCCACCAAGTCTATCAGCTAACAGAGCACCTCACTAATGCTAGGAAAAACAAGCAATCTACTGCAGCTCTGTTCCTATATGTTTCCCTAGCATTTGACAAGGCCTGGATAGATGGACTCATCGACAAATTAATTAACTATAATTCCTCCCCCCCCAAAAAAAAATCATTAAAATCCTCATCTCCTGTCTTAATAATAGAACTTTCCAGGTAAAAATTAACGGTCAACTATCAGGAAAATTTAATATTCACAGTTATAAAAATTAGAGGCTTGCCACAAGGTAACGTACTCGGGCCGATTTTGTTTAATATTTTCGTAAATGATTTTCCAATCCATACTAATGTAAATCTAGCAATTTTCGCCAACGATACTGCCATATACTCCTCATGTAGAAACTTTAAATACGCCGTTAAAAACATCAACAAGTACATGACTACCATCTAACACTGTCTCGACAAATGGAGAATTAAATTAATAATGATAAGTGTATTGCTGTTATGTTCACTGCCAAACGCAAAAATTCCTACATAAATCACCAAATTAAAACCGGAAACACGAAACTCTCCTGGTCTGACACAGTAATATACCTTGGCGTTATTCTAGATAAAAATATCACTTGGAAACATCACATCACACATGTTAGGGACAAGTTCCGAGCAGCTCTCAGATTAATCTACGCCCTAATAGCTCGGGACAGCAAATTAAGCATTCATAATAAATGACTCATGTACAAATCGTTTTTACGTCCTATCTTAACTTATGGAGGGCCAGCATTGCCATAAAGTGCTAAATCGCACATTAAAAAACTTTTCTTCTGCACAGAGTAGCACAATCAGGCAAATCATTAATGCTCCCTGGTACTTTCGAAATGTTGAGATCTACCGAGAGATCGGTCTCCCCACTCTTCAAAATTATCTACAAAAACTAGCCATTAACTTTCACAACAATAATGACAATGATTTACTTAAAGAATTAGCAGACTATGATCATGCTGACCCTGCTAACGGGAGAAAGCCCAGAGCCATCCTGTTTTTTGTTTAACTTTTTGTTTTCGTCTTTTTCTTCTGGAAGGAAAAAAACAACCTGATACTTGGCTTGCCAAGGTAAAAAACATTATAAAATTCTTTTAAAACCAAATAAACACGTACTACTGTCCTTAAACTTCCTTCTCTCTCCTTGCACATCTTGGCATCGATCGTGGTGGACCCACCAATCTACTGTCCCTGCAAGATGCTTGCTCACTTTTTAACTACTTCGAACTCACGGATTCTGAGCGCTCCAATCACTTTTCTCCTTTTATTTACACTATGTCTATTCATCGGATCTGCTAATCATCGGAAAGTCTGCAACAGAGGGCGTGGCCCAGGAACTGCAGTTGGATCCCATTTTCCTATGGTCCTAAGCCGGGTCTTTTTCTGATAATGTTTGTACAAATCATATGCCACACGGTCTAGCTCCCTTCCTATGGGGAACTGCGTAATAAATGACAAATAAAACTATTTTAATTCATTCGCTTGTTTACTGCGTCCCAAGAATTCTTTTACATCTGTTCCAGTATATGCTGTTCCAACTGTTTCTATTGACATGTTATGTCATATATATATATATATCTATATATATCACATAACATGTCATATATATATATATATATATATATATCAAAGCGATATATATATATATATATATATATATATATATATATATATATATATATATATATATATATATATCAAAGCGATAACAAAAGCACCTTAGTGCTGATAATCCATCTCTCTGGAAACATATTTTAAAATTTGCAACTTCAATCATTAGCTTTCACATGTTGAAAATATCGCATTCTGATTAGTTTGTGATAAAGCAACGACTTACGTCACTGACTATATTTGTAATAAATTTGATACCTTTTATTTTTTAGAAACAATCCTCTCGTGAACTTGGAATTGATTACAAACACAGTGCCTTTTTCCATTCACTTCCTGCATGATTACTTCCAGATATCATGACATAAACACGTACGTTTTTTCAGTTTAAAAAAAATCAACTTGTAAACTTGAAGATAAAAATAAAGGAGTTGATGCTTTTATCATCCAATAGAGATGAAAAAATTATGATAAAAGATTTATCGTCTAATACGCATATTTCTACCGATCGTAACGTGACTTGGCAAAAATTCTTATAAGTTCGAGTGTGTTAAAAGCATCTGAGTTGCACAGCTGTTTAGACCCCTCATAAGCGGATAGATCCCTCATAAACGTAAGTTATTATTGTTATCGATTTCTAAGCGTGTTTCTAACAGAATTTGACATTTTTACTGGGCTTTTTTTTAAGCCATTCTAACAAACGATATCATGGCACATATTAAACGAATTTGAAAATTTGGCTGCTTTCTTAACGACAAATAATTTTTGAGTAAAATATTTCTGACAAACAACCTTGCAGTGATAAAATTTAATATTTCCTCTGTGATAGAGGATCCGTGATGGCTGTATGTTGTACAGATCAGTTTTCATATTTCTAAAAAGTTTCTCAGTTAAATTGTTAGGTTTGTGTAATTATCTCTCTTAATATAAAACAAGCCCCATTCTCTCAGTAAAAATCTTTTGTTTTTGGAATAGAAAAATCACATTTTATGTACACTTTGACTAATAATTGCCTAAACCAGAAGGGTTTTGACGTCAAGCTGGAAATTTGTCTGTACTTGAAAAAATTTTACTTTGTGTCTAGCATGTATTTTTAAATAATTAGCATATAATAATTATATAATTTGCGATATACTTTGCAACATTCAAACTCGGTAACTTACCTTTATTATACGTCATAGTGTTGTGATGTGTATCGGAGGCAAAATTCTGTATGTAAAATACTCGATAAGTTTATAAGGAATCCCTTGACTTATAATCATGGACGAAGGATTTTGTGCAATTACCTATACCAAGATTACTAACAGAATTTTTTAAACATAAACTCTTTTGAGAGATATTTCACCTTATCAGTAATCTATATATATAAAACAGTTCCGTAACTGACTCATTCATTCATTCATTCATTCATTCACTGACTGACTGACATACAACGCACAGACCAAATCGCTGGACCTAAAGGGCTGAAATTTTGCATGGCGATTCTTCTTATAGTGTAGGGGTGCACTAAGAGAGATTTTTGAAAAATTCTTCTTAGATTTTTTTAAATTAAATTTTTAAGCTGTTTTTTTTACTTTTTTTAAGTTTGCATTTAAAATAATAATTTGAGGGTTATAAAATTTATATCACGAGAAAGATCATAAAAATTCCTTTAAAATGAAATCTTTTTCGAATCTTTACCTTCATTTCCTGATTTTTGGTGAATTTTTAAAGATTAATTTTTAGAATTTAATTTATTAAATGCTGATCACGTGACTTCTTTTTCTGGTACTTTAAATAAATTTATCGTCACGTGCATAAAAACTAAATAGACAAAAAATAATTTTTTTTTCTTGCTAATGCGGCAGACGATTGGACATTATCCAAAAAAATATTAAAATACAGTAAAAGAAATGTTCTAGAAACTGTACTATATTAACTGTACTATATTCTTTAGTATTCTTTATATTAGATTTCATTTGAATATCTTCTACATTATTTTGTCTATAAAAATATCCCTTACGATTTTTTTATAAATATATATATATTTTACATCAATTATATACATTGATCGTCGTATTTATTATATATATATTGGCATTAATTGCATACATTCACAGATGTTTTTACTTTGAATGTACTCCGTAGCGAAGTGCGGGTTTTCAGCTAGTCTATATATATAAAACAGTTCCGTAACTGACTCACTGACTGACATACAACGCACAGACCAAACCGCTGGATCTAGAGGGCTGAAATTTTGCATGGCGATTCTTCTTATAGTGTAGGGGTGCACTAAGAAAGATTTTTGAAAAATTCTTCTTAGATTTTTTTAAATTAAATTTTTAAGCTGTTTTAGTAACTTTTTTTAAGTTTGCAATTAAAATAATAATTTGAGTGTTATAAAATTTATATCGCGAGAAAGATCCTAAAAATTCCTTTAAAACGAAATCTTTTTCGAACCTTTACCTCAATTTTCTCATTTTTGGTGAATTTTTAAAGATTAATTTTTAGAATTTAATTTGTTAAAAGCTGATCACGTGATTTCTTTTTCTGGTACTTTAAATAAATTTATCGTCACGTGCATAACAACTAAATAGACAAAAAATATTTTTATTCTTTCTAATGCGGCAGACGATTGGAAATTATCAAAAAAAAATAAACATCCCTTACGATTTTATATACATATATTACATCAATTGTGTACATTGATCGTCGAATTTATTATAAATATATATATTTATTTTTTGGCATTAATTGCAAACATTGATCGTTGTATTTAATTAGAATGTACTCCGTAGCGAAGCGCGGGTTTTCAGCTAGTCTATATATATAAAACAGTTCCGTAGCTGACTCATTCATTCACTGACTGAATGACTGACTGACTGACATACAACGCACAGACCAAACCGCTGGACCTAAAGGGCTGAAATTTTGCATGGCGATTCTTCTAATAGTGTAGAGGTGCACTAAGAAAGATTTTTCAAAAATTCTTCTTAGATTTTCTTAAATTAAATTTTTAAACTTTTTTTACGTTTGCATTTAAAATAATACATTGAGGGTTATAAAATTTATATCACGAGAAAGATCATAAACATTCCTTTAAAATGAGATCTTTTTCGAATCTTTGCCTCCATTTTCTGATTTTTGGTGAATTTTTAAAGATTAATTTTTAGAATTAAATTTATTAAATGCCGATCACGTGATTTCTTTTTCTGGTACAATAAATAAATTTATCGTCACGTGCGTAACAACTAAATAGACAAAAAAAAATATTTTTTTTCTCTTTCTAATGCGGCAGACGATTGGATATTATCAAAAAAAAATGCATATCCCTTACGATTTTTTTATAAATATATATATATATATATATAGATAGATAGATATTTTACATCAATTGTATACATTGATCATCGCATTTATTATAAATAAATATATTTATTTTTTGGCATAAATTGCATACGTTGACCGTTGTATTTAATTTGAATGTACTCCGTAGCGAAGCGCGGGTTTTCAGCTAATCAGCTATATACGATCTACATTTGGGAGTTGAACTACCAGTATCTATCAGAAAACTAATAATACAGCAGGTTACTGTAAATAGAGTTTACTCCATTTTTTAGGGGCAATGATGTCGAACCTGACTCGAAGCCTTTTGCAATGCAAAACACACATTACAAGAGTCAACAGTGGTCAGTGGCATAATACCATGAGGGCAGTAACGGTAGCAGCCACTGCTGAAAATCATGAAGATCCAGAACTGGCAAACGCCAAACCTTTTAAAGATATGCCAAGTATGCCAATGTTGCCTTTCATCGGTAGTTCTTGGACAAACTTCCCAATAATCGGTAAGTACTCTCTCAAAGGATATTTTCATTCACAACATGATTGTGCTGTGCTGCCTTTTTTTTTTCTCACCCGTATTTAGTAAAATTTCCAGTCAGCTTGCTCCATAAGGTTGTCAAAAACTGCATTTTTATTTTTGGAAAGTTCCTGTCTCTCTTGATAATTGCTGAGGTATATTTCTTTTTTCCCTCGTGAATGCACCCTTGGCTACGTTCGCGAAACTAGCAATGCTCTTAAAATTTCGCCTTAAACAGAACAAGGGACCTTCAAATTCGAATTTTTTCAATTTACAATTTTTAACTCGATATACAAAATGAGAAAAATCAATTTTCTTTATTACTACATTGAAAACCCTTAAAATTCAAAATAAGGAATGTTTGGCAGAATGATGCCTGTTTTTCAAAAAAAATTTCAAAAATGCTAACGTTTTTCAAAATGCCCTATGCACTTTCTATATTAATTAAAATCCTTATATTTTTTATTATACGTTTACCATATGTATATAAATATAAATGTGCACTTATTTATTTTTTTGTATAAATCTAAAGTCTTAAATAATTTTTTCTATTCTGCCTGTTATTTATTTTAATGTTTTCACTTTATTTTATGGTCTATAAATTTGAAAAATATTTAGGATTTCAAAAATATTATGCACAGTTTTGTGACAAACACATCAATTTACAATTCTTAAAAATTTGGAAGATATCAGAAAAAAATGAATACGCATGGAGCTTTTTGAAAAATTCTAGCATTTTTGAAGAATTTTTTTGATAAATAGGACTTATTTCTCCACAAAATACTTATTTGTAGATTCTAAGTATCTTCAGTGTAGTAGAAAAGAATACTAATTATACTCACGATGTATATACAGTAAAATATTGAAAATTAAAGAAGAACGATATTGAAGGTCCCTTTTTTCCTTAAACAGAACAAGAGCTACTTTCAAAAAACAAATCTTTCGCTTTCTTCCATGCCTGGGATTTAGGACAAACTTTTCAAAGGTGCTTCCGTATGCGCTTCCATATTAATGGGTTGTAGGATTTATTTTGAAAATTTAGTTTCTAACGCATTACTCCAAATCTTTGATTAGTCACAGTAAATCTTTTGACCGCTGTATAGACCAGATGCCAAGACTTTAATTAAACATACACTTACAAATTTCTAGGACGGATGAATCGTACCAATTGAAATACCCCCGACGATGTAAGGAACTGCCATTTAAAAAAAAATTTCCTTACATATTCCGTCCTTTATTTTAAGGCCACCTTGGGAGGTTTTGTGAACCAGTGGCAGAATTTCTTTTCCGAAACATATTTACCTATTTTCAGTGATCGACACTGAATTTATCACCCAGGTATTTTTGAAATGTGTTTGAACAATGGTTACCACACATTCAGGAAATCATTGATCCATTTTAATAACCCAGTTTCTCTTTTTCTATCAGGCAAATACAGCATTGGCCTAGTTTCCCATATTTGTAATGACATTTAAGGGAATTACCACTAATAAAGGAATTTATTGATCATTGTTAATAACTCAGGCTCTTTTGGCCTGTCAGGCGCATACGATATTTCTCTTTACTTAAAGGGATCATCTCTGAGATATAGGAAATCATTGTTCTTTGTTAAGAAGTAAGGTTTTCTTTTTCTACCATGCAATTAAATTATTAGTCTACCTTCCCATATCCATGTGACATAGGGAGTTAACACGGAAATGTAAGGAATGATTCACGTATGTCAACAACTAAGGGTCTCTGTGTGCATCAGGCAAGAACTGCACTGGTCTAGTTTCCTATACTTTTTGTTACATTAGGGGATTGTCATACAAATATACGAAATCACTGATGTATGTTAATTACTAAGGTATGAGGCAATTTCAGTTTTGGCCTAGTTACCTACATCTCACTTTACATAAGAGTATTATATACAGAGAGTATATATTACGAATCTCGCAGATAAACCGAATCATTTATCTATGCTAACTACTCAAACTCACTTTCATCTACCTGGATAAGTTAACGATTGGTCTAGTTTCCCACATTTCCCGTAACATAAGGGGATTATCCGACATTTGTATAAAATCACTGATATATATTATGATTTCGGGGTTTTTCTGTCTAGCAGGCAAGTTCAGTATTGATCTAGTTTCTCATATTTCTCGTAACATAAGATTATCCCACAGATACGAATATATGGTACCACTGATCAAAGCTTACTCGGGATCTTTTAGTCTAATGTACAGCACTGGTCTAGTTTCACATATTTATCGTTGTATAATGGGATCGTAACAGATATATACGAAATCATTGATGTGTTTGCAGCTTTGGTTCTTTTTCTCTACCAGGCAAGTACGACGTTCAGAAAATCCACCTAGCCGACATAGAGAAGCATAAAATCTACGGCGACATTCTTCGGGAGAGATTTGGAAGTTTTGAGGTGGTGACCAGCTTTACGCCTGAGACAATGCAGGTCATGTTCAAGAACGAAGGACGGTACCCATCTCGGGGGGAATTCACCACCCTTAAAGCTTACAGAGAACTGAGAAAAGAGTGGTATAAATCGACTGGCGTCATGGTCTTGTAAGTGCAGTAATATAATAAATTCCTAGTGAGCATGTCAAACTGATAAGCAGCATTTGAAAAAAAATTGAAAAGGATGCAAAAATTCAAAACTGTAAAACTTTTGTTAAAAAATAAGCAAAACTGAAAAACTTAAGGAAATTCTTGTTCTATGGCTTTCGGGAGTTTTGTAAATCAAAATCAGTGAGATAATTAGTAAGAAGGCCATAAAACTAAAGAAAAATTCTATATCTTGTGGTATTATTTTACAATGAAATAGATTCCAAAATTAGTGAGCATTTTTATTGGTAAGAGTGATGCAGAAAAATTCGTATTTTACGTCTTTTTGTAATGAAATAGATGCTTTCATATTTACATGGAAATCTAAATTTCGATAATCCTCCAGTGCGTAAGAAATCCCGGTCAAATCAGTCAAGGGATAAATCCATGGGACAACAACATCTAATAAAAACTAGATGACGAACTGAGCACAGGAAGACCCGCACTTTCATGGCAAAGATATTCTGGCAAAAAGCACTTTGACGGAGTTTATCTCTTTTATAGACTCGTCAACAAAGTTCATAAGCTTAGGGGATTCAGGAATTGTTTGGGCGCCATTGTCCAGAGATTTCATTGTTTAAAGTAATCCCGCCACCAGTTAAGATCAAATCTCCTTCGCAGTTCTAGATAAAATTAATTTTTTATGAAGTTATCATAGATGCGTTAGGCATTTCTTTTATATACATACATCATTACGTACACATATATGTGTGTGCGTGTGTGCGTATAATGCTTTCCAGAATTATATACACATGTACATATATGTATTATGTTTGCTTTTTCTTTCTTATTTTATACTGTAATACCTCAAGAAAATTTGTTAAGCTGCACTTCCACATGTTATGAAGACCATGTAGAAGTCTACACACACATTCCACATGTCTGAATCAATGAAACAAAACAGGGTATATTAGAAACAAAGCTAATAAAAATCATTCATCAAAAGTTTCTTAAAGGGTACAAATTCATAAACAATGTTGAAAATTCGCTATTTTAACTGAATCCCACTCGAATTTGAAAGGCTTAAAATAGACCTTCTTTAAAAACCAGTTACAGCAAGTCTAAGACGGTTCCCACTTTTTGAAAATTACAAAGTTACACAGAGTTACTAACCGCTGCGATGATATGGATGACTATCCCTCTCTCATGAGCTTGTGCTTTCAGGCAGGGCCACGAATGGTACGACTTGCGATCCAAGATCCAAAAGCATCTCATGAAGCCAAGAGCCATCCAAGCTTACCTTCAACCCATGCAAGACGTCTCCAGAGACTTCATTAGCCTCGTCCGTCACAAAAGAGATGCCAACAAGGAAGTGCCAGCGCTCCTGGAAGATCTCTACAAGTGGGCTCTGGAATGTAAGTGTTCTCATCCTCACTGTAGCTAGTGATGTGTTATTCGAATTGTTTTTATTTACAGTATGAATTTCCATGGGAACAGGTGTAACTTCTAATATTCTATCCGAAATTTCAGCTGATTTGTCTAAAGTTAAGTCTGTCACAGCTGCCAAAATAATTTGTACCGATGTCGGCAAGCGCTGTAGAAACAATTCTAACATAAATGTTTCCTGGACCTTAAGCGTTTCTGCCAGACGTAGCATATTTCTTAACAATACAGAAAGCTTCCTAACACCCAACTCTTCACCCGACAGAAGTTGCCGAATCTCCTGTTGTAAAGATTCAGCAGACCTATTTATTAGTTCCGTTTTCAGATGATTATAAGGATCTGTAATGTCAGGGTTCATCAAAACATCGCGCACAAGTGATGCGACCTCTGGGGGCAAATGGGAAACAACATAATTGAATTCAGTCATATATTTTGCAATTGGTTATGGAACAGCTAATTTAAACGTGCTCTCACACATTATGAACCAAAGAGCAGGATCTGATTTATTATATACAGGCACTTGAACTGCACTTACCTCAGACATTATGCAAAGGATCGTTATATTCCAGGCGAGTAGACACACACTGTGATGAATTCTCAAAGAATTATTTCGAAAACGGAAGCATGTTGGAAAACGAAAGCGTAGGTATCCAAAAGCGAAATCAGATCCAAAAAACGGAAGCATTTAGATGGGATCGTATTCTTGGTGAATAACAGTTAAAAATATATCATTTTAGTTGAAAACAGTCCGCATAGTCACCACTGAGGTGTTTTGGGAGCGTGTTAAATAATAATAATCCACAATCAGAAGGTTAGAACATCAACTATTTAATTCGACGCTCACTTTCATTTCCTCTCCGCCAAGATTGCTCTTTTTGTTGCCAACGTAACTTACATAAAAAATGGATCGTTGATTTTAACGTTGCCACACGTCAATTACTTTGACATAAAATATATTTAGTGAGATACTACCATGAAGCTAAAGAAGGAGAAGTAGCTCTGTGTTTAAAATGTGTCTCACATTTGGTCGCCGCCACTAAGTGGCGCGCCTGCCGAACGTGGGACTTTGACACGGAAACTCATATGCTTTTATATGGATTTTTCGTATTTTTCAAGAGAAAACAAGCTTTTTCTTTAGTGCTTATTTAATATGAATTCATTTATTCGACTTAACAATTGTTTATTTTCATTCAAAATGTTTATTTGAACTGCTTTTTTTGCTAAACTTCATTAAAATTCTTAAACTAATACACAATGAGTAAATAATTATATATTATTTTCTAGAGCTAGTTAGTTACAAGCACATATAACAGCACATACTAGCTGCAGCTACAGAGTATGGACACTCTCGCATTGTCCGAACATGAGATGACAAACATCTGACACATGAAGAGTCATGCTTCATTATATGAACTTTTTCAGAATACAGACAATTACAGAATTCACAATTTCTGTAATTGTGAATTAGTTTCAGAATAAATGAGTTCAGAATTTTGTAATAATTGAATAATTAAGTAAATGTAATTACAGAAAAGAACTGTGAAGGAAATCTTTTATGGAAAAAAATTGTGAGAAATACCACTTATTAACCAAAACACACACACATACATAATAATATAAGAATATTTTTATATGCAGATAAGTATACATCATACATAACAGCCTTTAAAAAGAAAAGCATCATTTTCTATCAATCACAAATAAATTCTAATCAGGACTAATAACAGGATTACACTTTTTAAAACTGGAGGTATAACCGTCAAGTTGGTAAATTACTGAATACAAATTTTTAGCGAATTAAATAGATAAAGACCCCAAATAACATTGATAAGGACAAATCAGCTATATTTTTGCATTTTCACAAAGTATGGGTTTCATTGTACTCACAGTAAAAAGATCTGAAAATATTAATTTTTTTAAAATTATACACAACAGATTTTGCATAAAAATTTTAGTGACAACATTGTTTATCATACAATGAAAACTTATTTACTTATTGAAACTAACTTAATAGTGATTGATCTCTGTATTAAGGTTCCAGCATATTCACCAGTTTTATGAAGTTTTCATAGTAAAAAAATTATTAGCAGATACTAAATACTTTTTTTAATAGTTAGCAGAGAAAAAGCATTAATTTGAAGTAGAAAAGTTAACTGAAAATATTTTATTTCTGTGAACGATTAAAAAAAATGATGGCTTTAGCTCAGACGTGTATCTTAATTTGTCATAACCACAAAATATGTTGAATAGAAGAAAAGTATTTGATAATTATAAAGAATTGAAATTAACAACATACACTATTAATACATTACTATAAAATAAAAATTAAATGCTTGATATACAATTTACTATAGATAAATTTGAACAAAAAATTATACATGACAGGTTTTACGGATATTTACATTATTCATTGATATTGACAAGGGAATAACTTTACAAATTGAATAGAAATACAGTTAGATTTAATATCAGTTAATTTTAATGGTATAATAAAATATATTATTCAGTTAAATTATTAAATGAGTAGAATAATTCAATTCAAAAGTAATATAAATAAAAGCTTAAAGTTAATAATAAATAATGAGATTTATAATTTTGATTGTTTATTTAATTTACAACAAGCAAAATTAATATATATTTATAAAATAAAAATTGTGTATTCTAGGCATAAAATTCACTCTCAGATAACTTTTTACATTCCACAAACATATCAAATGAATTACAATCGCCAATGAAGGTAAATTTTTTATTAAAAATATGAAAAACATCAAAAACTAATACTTTATTATATACGTAAGTATCGCACATCTTTTGTTGATTAAGCGATTTCCTTTAGAGCAATAATTTCAGTAATTATTTGCATTTGTTTCCATACAATAGAGCTTTGTGAACACATTTTTTCTAATGGGATATAGCGATGATCAAAAAATAAACCACGCTTATTTCCAGCAGAATTTAAGCTGTCTTAGCTTTGTGTTCGTTTACAACACAGCAGCTGTGTTTCTCTCTCACTATTATACATCTTATATTAAAACAAAGCAATAATAATGTTCTTACCTTAGGAGCAGTAAACAAACTAGGATTTCTCTGTCCGGTTTCTTTGTTTCTTTTTAAGGCTGATCGACAGCCACTAGTACAACCAGGTGCAAAACATGTTGGCATATCTGTGCACAGAATAAATTTAAAAATTTGTAAAACAATTTTCAAAAACACGCGTCCATATAACTCAAGGAAACATCGGCACCTATGTTACATGTCGCGCCATCTGACGGTGAGCGACCATAATCGGTCCATTTTTCAAGGAATTCCCCATTGAAGCTTACGCTTCTTCTTTAGCTTCATGTATACTACACTAGCAACGGAACGAAACGCCAGTGAGTCGAGATGTTAACGGCGTCTATTCCGTTTCTCGTCATTGGTTCAGCACCCAATTCAACAAGTGTTGTGTGTTATTTTTAAAAAAAAAGTTATCCAAAGAAGATCTCCATTTATTGCGGGTGGATCCTGGTCAAACGGATAGACAAACCCGCCAATCCATCTCTAAATTAAAGCTTAAAAAGTTTGACCACAACGACAGGAGCCACCGCTTTGCTTACAGCACAAAATCCTCTCATGGAATATTCAAACCACCTCTACCAACCTGTGTGCCTCTGGAAAGCAAGTCTCAGTAGAGCATTATGTTTTACAATGTCATTTAAAGAAATACTGGCATCTAATGAAACCAACTAAAAATAAACAGCTCGAGAATATCTATATGTCCCCCCCCCCCCCCATCCCAATACAATACGCTGTTAGCCGCAAATGGACACTTTGAGAACAGGATTAAACCAATGGAAAATCACAACGCACTACAAATAATGTAGAATTTAAAAATAAAAATGTGAACGGAAAATAGAAATGCTTCCCATAGACGGTGAAATGATTAAGAATAGGAGGGATGAGAAAAGTTGTATCAATCCCTCAAAGACTTCCGAAGGCTTTACCGTAACAAGGATTGCAAGTGTTTCACCTTATATTTCAACAAAAATGCATTGGCAATCTCCCATTTTTATTGCACTTAGAAACATTTCAATCCTTCTGCCCATAAAGTTTGGTACATAGGCAACTCTTTGTAAAAAGTAAATTTATTTCGTGATTCTGTTTGCAATTGTTAACTGTTTACTTTGTGCACAATTTGTTGGAAAATTTTCCGTAGCAAAAAAAATTTTTTTTTTTTTTTTTTTTTTTTGGGGGGGGGGATAAAAAATATAGTCTTTAAACTTTTTTTGACAATATTCTGAGTTTACCACCCATGAAAACTATGAAAATAATTGATAATGAGAAGTAAAAACATCTTAATCTAAATTTTACAAAATAAATAGCGATAAACTACAAGCTTAGTCCGAAAAACTTCATTCAAAAACATGCTTATTTTAAGTACACACAAAAAAAAAAGGTAAGCCCATACGTACATAGGGGTACGCACAAAGAGTAGATTAAAAAATTGTTGTGACTGGATACGTAATCATCATATAATTATGCAGTTTGTATTATTTTATTTTTAAAAAATTCTACGGTGTGTTTTAAGCAGAGAAAATAAAAATGTGTTTTTATTTAAAATTTTTAAGTCTGGCTTCCCCTGAAAACAAACATGAACAGAAAACTGCAGGCCCTGATTTTCCATTAGGCCCAGTAGGTCCGGGCCTAGGGGCCCCTGAATGTTGGGGGCTCTCCAAAATTTTTATTTTAAAAGAAAAATTCCCAATTCAATTTTTTTTACTTTGACTTTTTTAATAGGAATTTTTTATCTATCCTTTCAGATTTGATTGATTGGTTCATCATATTTATAGTTATATGTATAGTTCATCATATGTATGTCATAGTGTATATAAGCATGATATTAGTGTTTTAATGATGAAGTTAATATGTTGTATTGCTATTTGTTATTTGATAATGTTCTAGGCTTCTACGCTTCAAATAGCCAATTCTTGGTAAAATGGTACTTTCACAATCATTCGTGATTATTTTTTTTGTGAGTCAATTTTGGAAATTTTACGCCCACATCAGTGTTAGAGGGGCCCCCCCCATCCCTAGTTGGGCCTATAGTCAAGAATTGTCTAAATCGGGCCCTGGAAGACAGACGTTATGGATAGAATTCACAGGATTACATTGTCTTGAAGAAAAACAAAAAAAAACAACGATGTTTTATAACACTCTGAATCTCTAAGACATATTATTCCGCTGCCTACTTTCAACATGAAAAAAGTTTGCGACATTTTATTCCGTTCTCTAGTTTGGTATTGAAAAGTATCTGGAGCAGCACGCTTTTAAGGCGCATTGGAATGCCAAGCTTTTCTTTTTGAATGCGGCAGGCACTTGCCTCTGATGGTAGGTACTTCTCTGGCATTGGCCCATGAAGACCCGCGAAGTTTTGCCGGGTACTTAATTATGGGAGAACTATACAGGTCCCTGTGTGGGGGAAATCCCGGAAACGACCAAGCCTTATTCGGGATTTGAACCCACGTCCACTGCATGCAGCTCAGAACGTTAACCACTATACTATGTGGGAGGCTGAATGCCGAGCTAAAGGAGAGGAAAGTTCTACCAAAAAACTTCTTATTTTGCAAATAAGTAGCGTAAAAAATTCTGTCTTGAACGTTTATAGGGTTACCTCATAGCTGTATACCTCATAGTTTTTTTTTATTATTACTATTCCCTGGGAAATATAACTAAAGCAATAACCTTCGCTCATGCCTAAAGAGAATATATCAAGTAAAACGGGATTTCATTAAAACGTTAACCTATCGCAGAAGAGCTTTCGATATAAAATTCTTTGATAATAATTTTATAATTAAAATTATGCATGCTAAGTGTATCCAAAGTAGATATATTTCCATTCGCTTCAACTCCACTTTCTGTCAACAGCTGTGGCATTCGTCGGACTGGATGCGAGACTGGACTGCTTGAATCCGAATCTGCCAGAAGGTTCTGACGGCCAGAAGATGATCGCTTCAGTGCAAACGAAATTCCACTGTATGAATAAATTGGAGCCCTTCGCTGGGAATTTCCCCTTTTGGAAATATTTCCCCACGCCTACCTGGAACAAATTCGTGAAAGCTGGGGACGTTTTCACGCAGTATGTAACTCCACGTCTTTCCTACCGCTTTGTACATTGATAACGTCCGAGGCATGAAACTTCAGTGCGTACACGTACACGTACACACACACACACACACACACACATATATATATATATATATGCCGGTCGGTTCAGGGACCCGCTCCCTTCAGCAATTATTGTCAGAGAATGGAAACACTAAAAAACAACGAATAAAGGTATTTAAATTTTGTGGTAGAACAATAAATAGCGCTATGTATGTGTCGCACTCGATACAGCTCATACTGTATCACTCTCGTGGCACCATCTAGCGGACCTTAGCGCAAATAGAACAAAATATTGCATAAAAAATTGAATCAAATTTTTTCTAGAATAAAATTTAAAATTCGGGCTTCGAGATGCTCATACAAATGAACGATAACATCATAAATGCAACAATTTACTTTAAGAAATAATAATAAATGCGATTAATTCTTCGAAGAATCAACGGCAATTCTTCGAAATGTCTGATTCACGCTTTATTTACAGATATATATCGGATAGAGGTGGAGTCTGCTTTTAGAATTAAAATATCTGTAAAACTATTAAAGTAACAGAATAACTGTAAGCAGAAAAAATTATCAGTTTCCACAGCTCTTTCCAAATCCTATATATAATAGCCGTTGTCTCTGTATGACACTTCCAGGCTGTACTCATCTTTCAATTGAAGCCCTCAGTAAAAAAACCGCCGGTTAGGCTTAATTTCAATTTCAAATGTGGATCAGAATTTTTTCTTACCTAAAAACAAATATCTTCTCCATCAAATCACGTTTGTTCAGCCTATTTTTCTATAAAACATTCAGAACTAAAAAAATTTGGATATTTTAGCTGTATATTTAACAGTTTTTAAAAATCTGTTTACTTTTACGATGAATTCTGAAAGTAAACAAACTTGAATGTGAATGAATCGCGTAGTGAACTGTAAAAAAATGGATGGCAGTCTACTACTCCAATCGCATGAAAAACTAAATAAATAAAAAATGATAGGGTTTGCTTTTACAAGGTGTGGATTAAATGTAATATTGTTAGATAATTCGGGATATTTTTTAACTTTCATATACTTTTTCCATTATGACGTCATTTTAAGTATTATGACGTCAAAATGACGGGTCGGATAGCAGTCTACTACTCCAATCACATGAAAAACTAAATAAATAAAAAATAATGAAAGGGTTTCCTTTTACAAGGTGTGGATTAAATGCAATAGTTTAGATAATTCGGGATATTTTTTTACTTTCATATACTTTTTCCATTATGACGTCAAAATGACGGGTTACCTACTAGTATGTAAGATTTATGTACTTTCATGAGAAAAAAAATACACCGATTTCCGACCAAAATGGCCGCCAAAATCGCTCCATATCAAGAGGGGTGATTTTCGGAAATGTAACAGCTTCCATTTACTGTTGTCACTTTATATTAAAACAAAGCAATAATAATGTTCTTACCTTAGGATCAGTAAACACACTTAAAATAGTCATTTTAAGAGTGTTTTAAGCGAACGTAAAAGAATCATTTTCAAAATCATTCTTAAAATAAACTTAAATTACATAATAACATGTAATTACATAAATATTATACACTGAAGTGCCACTGAATTAGGGATACCTACCTAGTAACGAGTTGGGCCTCCTCTGGCCTTGATAACGGCTGCCACACGACGAGGCATAGATTCAACAAGTTTCTGGAAACGTTCCACGGGAATGGCTTGCCGAATATTGGCTAAAGCTGTCCAGAAGCTGTTCAGTAAGGTTCTTTGGTGCTGTGTGATGGCCTTTCACGCCTTGTTCCAAAACATCCCAAAGATGCTCAATAGGATTTAAGTCTGGGCTTCTAGGTGGCCAATTCATGACAGAGAAGTCAGAGGAATGCTTATCCAACCAGCCAGTAGCCAACCGGGACTTGTGAGAGGTACAGTTGTCTTGCTGGAAAACTCCATTACCGTGCGGATAACAGAACAGCATAAACGGATGGAGGTGATCACCCAGCAACTCTACGTACCGAATTGCATTAAGGGAGGTTGGTACACGCACCAAAGATCCCAAACTGTGTCACGAAAAAACACCCCAGACCATGATTGAGCCACCATGCCCTTGTACAGTTCCAGCCAGGCATGCAGGATCCATGGCTTCATGAGCCTGACGCCATATTCACAGACTCCCGTCGGCGTTAAGTAGTCGGAATCGAGACTCATCACTCCAAGCTACTCGTTTCCAGTCCTCTATACTCCAGTCTCTGTGCTCTCTTGTCCAGGCAAGACGTGCAGCCCGATGGCGAGTATAGATCAATGGTACTCTCGTAGGTCGACGGCTCCCGAAACCCATACGGTGAAGCAAGCGTTGCACAGTCCGTTTACTGACTGTACGACTGGCACCGTCATTAAACTGGGGGTAATTTGAGCTAATGTTTGGCTTCGCTGGCTACGTACAATACGCCTGAGCCGTCTCTCACCACGCACTGTCAAGGCTAATTGTCGTTTGCAGTTTGCCCGATCGCTAGTTTTTTTTCCCACCATCCATGTATACTCTTGACACTGTCGACCTTGAAAATCCTAGCGGTCTGACGATTTCGGAAATTGAATGGCCCATGCGTCACGCACCTACGATTTGTCCGCGATCGAAGGCGTCTAAATCAGGCAGTTTACCCATACTGGCAATTCCAACAACTAATTCAGAACAGCCACAGTACTCGCTATATATGCAGTTACCACAGCGCCCTCACTTGCGCATACATGATGCGCAGCGCTACACAATTTGCATAGGCTTTGCTATCCCTAATTCAGTGGCACTTCAGTGTACATTACGTGTGGTTACACAGTTTATTTTACAAGGTCTGTCTAAACATAACCAAATCTCGGGACTAAATGGGTGATAAGAGAGCGGAACGCTGCCTAGTACAGTTCAGTAGAGTGTAAGATACAAACGACGATCAGAAAATTGTTGAAATAGTTTTGAAAGAACCTGTCAGCGTCTCAGACGAGAGTGAAGGTGAAGCAGACGGTGACAAGGAGCAGAGGGTATCACAGTCAGACGAGGCGGCTGTATTTGATGTAGCGCTATGCTACGCAGAGCAACAGCGGACACCAGTTTTTTGACGCGCTGGCGTAATTTGGCTTCAAGGGACAGGTATTCTTCTCTTCGACAAAAAATTTAACAAATTTTATCGAACCAATGTAGTTCAGTAATAATTAGTTCAGTACATTGTCTAACTTTGAATTTTCTTGTAATTTTCAGAAATATATTTCATATTACGTAGTATCACTGTGGTTTTATTGTAACCTTAGTTCTTTTTGACTTTTGGTTCGGATTAAGTGGACTTTCAGATTACCGAAGTTCGGATTATCGGGACTCCACTGTATATATATATATATATATATATATATAGTCAGGAATTGGACGAGCGGGATAATACGAAAACAACACATTTAATAGTTCTTGGATATTTAGGGACGACACAGTAACGTATAATATTTACATTGGAGATTAATGTATCATTACATCTTGATACAACACGTCTTAGTTTCTTTTTAACAATTCACCGTCGTTTTAGCATTGCAGCTAACATTATACACAAGTCCGTCTTTATTGGATTAAATTTCCGGTCTCATCTGGCCGCTGAAAGTCAAAGTGCGCTCAATCCGAGGCGAAACCTTCTCGTCAGCATGACGCCACAGGCGAATACATTATCAAGAATGGGGTGGGGGAAGGCGGCTCGCTCTACATTGGCCATGCCTGCCTCTCGGCAGGTCCTCTTGACGACGGGAAAAACATCTGAAAAACAAAAAGAAATAAAGCAAAGCAAGCAAAGAACACAAATGAATGTTACTGCTATAATCATAGATAGTTTTTGATGATCTTCTTAGAACACAACTGGTACAGTTTTTTCTTTCTTCTTTAGATTTCTTACGTTAAATTTATGTCTTATACGTCTTTCAAATGACATCTTTACTTTATACGTCGTTGAAGTGATAAGTCTTAAAAATTATACGTCGTTAGTATTATAAGTCTTTTAAAATTCTACGTCTTTTCTTATTTTCTTCTTGAATTTATACGTCTTTTAGAATTCAATTTCTTCTTCTGTCTTTAAAGTCAAACTAAATTAAAACTTTACATTGTCCCTGGGTAATATCATGGTTTGATTAATTCAGCACATTTGGTAGTATGAAGAGGCCCTTCATAACACTCTTCCTTAACCACATCGTATTTATTACCACCTTTGATCTTTGTAATCTTATAGGGTTCGAAGTACTTATGATTGAGTTTAAGGTGTGGTCTTAACTTTACTCACTTGATCGCAACCAGATCACCGACGTTGTAGGGTTGTGGCTGTAATTTTCGTAGTTTATACGACTTTTTGTTTTTCTTCTGAAATTTGAAGATTTCTTTTCTGGCGTTTTTGTAGAGTCTATCATGCTGGGTCTCAGAGTCAGCACGAAATTCGGTTTCAATCTCGAGTTGTGTTTCCGTGGTTCTCTTATCTGATAATCGAATGAAAATAACACTTTCTTCAGTTTTCGACTCTGGGAGCATCTGTTCTTTCAACATTTTGTTGTAAGTTCTAAGTTCATCTATCATTTCTTGAATTTGGGACACTACATCTTCTTTTTGTACAACAGCAAAAATATTTGTTTGAATAATAATAACAGTAAGATATAAACTCATCATTACTTTTCCTATGATACACCAATCACAGCCAGACAAATTACGAAATAATTCTATCAAAAAAATAAACCAGTTAAGTAAAGATCGGCGCTTCGCAGTCTTCTGAAATTCATGTCTTTGAATATAAACATTTTCTCTCTTATTTCCATCTTGTGGTTTTTCACGAACATCATGTTTTAGTCGTATTTTATCAGTACTTTCGCTTCTTTTAGAATCTTTCACCCTTCTGATTTCTTTGGTCATTTTATTTGGTTTGTGATCTTGATTATCCTCTGACTGAGATGTAAATAATTGTGTACTAGATGTATCGGCAACTGACGAATTCATAGATAACGGTAAAGGAGATATAAAAGAACTTGTAATGTTTTCTTCAGCATTTTCAACTATGATGTCAATATCACTTGAGAAACTTTCTATGGCAACAATTTCTTGCTTAATATTTATTCTTTCTGGTATAAGTTCTGAAGTATCTTGATCAAATTCTTCACTTCTCTTAATTTGAAAAGTCATCTCAGGGCTATCTAAATTATTATCTAAGGGACTTTCAGCATTTACAATGTCAACAATGTTGTCATCATCTGGGTTTTTCTTAAAAGTATCAGTAACATGTTCAGCATCTACATTTACTTTTCTTCAACAATAGCATCAGTATTTATTTCGACTTCTATCTCAATATCCTCTGTAACATCAGTAACAGCACTGTTATCAGACTCAGTTGTAGTAATACTCGGTCCAGCAGCATCAGTACTGCTTTCAGGTTCAGTCTTAGTAATTAGTCTTACAGTCAGGCTCAGTATTACACTTGGGTTCAATATTAATTTCATAAACATCGTCATTTAGGATTGGTAAAACAGATACGGCATTTACTTAAACATTATTTTGAGGTCTATTTTTAACTATAATTCCATCTTCATTAATTAAAACTTCCCCTTGCATGAGCACATTTAAACCAATCACTACATCATAAGGTAAACAATAATCTTTTACTGCACATATATCAGCAGTACACATAAAATCATCAATAACAATTTCACTAGAAAAAGATCCCAATTGTTTAACTAAACATTTCCTAACACCTGTTACAGTTGAATTTACCGGGTATAATTTATTAATCTTTAATTTTTCATAAATTGATTTTCGAAGTAATGTAACAGGACTTCCAGTATCAATCAGACCAGTATCAATTTACTTTTGTATTACTGATCTCAACAGTTTTGTTTATGTTCGAAACAACGCTAACACATAAAGAGTTTACTTCGGGTTCAGTTACTGATGTGGTTTCATTTCTGGGTTTAATTTCTTATGTGCATTCTGACGCCCGATGACCAGAGAACATTTAAAACACTTTACCCGTTTAAATCTGTGTTCACAAAATTTTGATATATGATTTCGAGATCCACAGTTAAAACAAATTTTACGATTACGAAATTCAGAATGATTAGAATTAAATTTCACTTCTTTAACATTACCAGTTTCAGCTTCATATTTCGGTTCAACTCTTCCAAAATTAGACTTAACAGGGAAAATAACATGGTTGTTATCAAATTTTGTTCTCGTTTTTTCAAAATTACTTCTGCTTTGCATAGATCTCGTTCTTTCAATAAATTCTGAGCGGCTATGATATTATTATATTCAGCTTATTTATTCGTTGTCTATCCTCAAACACTTTCTGATACAGAGTTAAATTTTCTTTAAATTCAGCTAAATTTCTAGATTTATAGAGCACGTACTTGTTTCTTGGTAAATCCTGAATACCATTTATTATATAATGAATTAAAGCTGCATCTTCGACGTTACCTTTAATCGCGATCTCTTTCATCACATAAAAATATTTTTGAAACGATTCATTAAATTTCATCTTTCTTTTATTTAACATCATATGAATATCCGCACTATTATGTTTATTTCCAAACTCTTCTGTCAACAATACTTTTAATTTATCCCATGAGTT
Organism: Dolomedes plantarius; assembly: GCA_907164885.2. NCBI lineage: Eukaryota > Metazoa > Arthropoda > Arachnida > Araneae > Dolomedidae > Dolomedes > Dolomedes plantarius. The sequence continues at coordinate 194,698,144 of OU015497.1, forward strand.
AACATTACGTTCACTCTGTAAAAATAATTTTGCAATACCAGTTAAAGATTTTTTAGCAAAAATGAGTTTCTGAATATCATTCAATGATATTAATGTAGCTGTTTCCTCAAAATCAGAAACCCAATTTTCTACGGAGTAATTATCATCAGCACTAAAATGCTTAATTGTACCCTCTACATCACGGAAACTAACTGTTACTTCTTTTAAGTTTGGAACTGACGCAACGTTTGGAAGATTTAATTCACTAGTAGTTTCTGTTTCACAAGAGACTTCCGTTACTTCTTTTAAGTTTGAAACTGACCCAACGTTTGAAAGATTTAATCCACTAGTAGTTTCTGTTTCACAAGAGACTTCTTCGTCAGTTTCATCAACGTCAATAGTACTAAAGCTTAGCAATTTTAAATCATTTAAATTTGTCACAACACGTTCAACAAGTTCGTTTGGTTTGCCTTTATGTTTTAAATTTTGTAAATTACAAATAGTAATGAGATTATTCACAGTAAAATTATCAGTTACATATTTAATTTTTATTTTTATACTCTTTTGAATTAACATTGTAATTAAATTCTGGAAATTTTCTAAGTCTTTCTCTATTCTTTCCGTCACATGGATCATTTTCAAAAATAAATCTGTGTAGTAATTTTATGGCATTGGCAGAAAATAAAATTAAATTGTTTTTTATATGCGGCACTTCGCTTAATGTAGCCATTTTGAAATCACAAATTAAAAATCAGTTAATAAAACAAAATTACTCACGTCTAAAATCAGAAAATTGGAGAGCACAATAATCCAATGGAACACAAATTATGAAAGTAATCTTCATCAATAAGTATCCTTCTTAATCGTAAATCCAAAATTAATCTTCATTTAACGGCTTAGAACATCTTGATGTCGTAAAAACAAAATTCGTCGTCATACAGCTTCTTTCATTTATATACCACTGTCCGTGCACAGTTCATCAAGTCCTCATCAATTTAAAAGTTCACGTCCCAGTGCACACCGTCACAATCTGAATACACAATGTCACGATTATACACTGCTAAAAAAAATTAGGGGAGCAAGCAAAGAAGTTAAGAAAACCGTGCGAGACAGCCACGTATTGGCATAAAATGGATAGTATCAATGCGCAATACAGAAAAAAAAGACGCAAAAAATTTGTATTTAAGCTTTAATTCTTTGAAAATATGGAAAAAACATGAAAAGATGATTTAGGGCAACAATTTGGTTACATGTAAACGATAAAAAAAGTACTGTTTAGAAATGATGCAAGATTTTTAATATGGCGTGTGGTCTCCTCGAACAGCTAAGACTGCTGCACACCTGTTTTCCATGGATGGGATGATGTTATCGATAAGACTTTGGGGAATACAAGAAGTGCATCAAGATGCACTTCTGCCGAGAGGCAGGCATGGCCAATGTAGAGCGAGCCGCCTTCCCCCACCCCATTCTTGATAATGTATTCGCCTGTGGCGTCATGCTGACGAGAAGGTTTCGCCTCGGATTGAGCGCACTTTGACTTTCAGCGGCCAGATGAGACCGGAAATTTAATCCAATAAAGACGGACTTGTGTATAATGTTAGCTGCAATGCTAAAACGACGGTGACTTGTTAAAAAGAAACTAAGACGTGTTATATCAAGCTCCTCAAGAAGTGCAATCTCCAAGTCTCGGAGAGTAAAAGGAGGCCTTGGTCTCGCAGCAATGCGTCGTCCGAGCATGTCCCAAACGTGCTCGATTATATTCAGATCAGGAGAGCACGCTGGCCATTCCATACGCTGTATTGTTTCAGCTTCAAGCATGTTTTCCACAAGACGAGCTGTATGCGGTCTGGCATTATCATGCTGGAAAACAAAGGAATCTCCAATGGCTGCAGCGTAAGGTATGACATGAGGTCTCAGTATCTCGTCTGCATACCTTCGGGCCGTCAAAGTACCATTCCGAATGATATACAGGTCCGTACGTCCACCTATGCTGATTCCACCCCACACCATAAAACGAACTCGTCTGTATTGTGACCTTTCACGAACGAATGTGGGGTTATTTCGAGTGCCCCTTTCCCTCCATACCAAAAAACGTCGGGTGTCACACTCCAGACTGAATCGGGACTCGTCTGTAAACAGCACTTGGCTCCAATCATGTTGCTCCCAATCTCGATGTTCTTTCTCAAAAAGAATAACTGAGCAGTCGAATTTCACAGTTAAGGCAGTGAAACAGACGTTTCTGCAACATCCCGATTTCCGCCCTTATGTCCTTTTTCTGGTTTTTGACGTCATGAACTTTGATTTGCATATGAAGTTTTCTTCTTCTGTTTCCTACTAGGCTTTAAATTATGGATGATTTATTTTATGTTACTTATCGGTGTAAGTATTTGCGTAATTTCGTTAAAACCATGTGCTCCCCTAATTGTTTTGAGCAGTGTAGTTAGCACTTCATCAAGTAATCATCAATTTAGAAGTTCACGTCCCCGTTCAAATCCGAATTCACAGTATCACGATCCATACATAGTCCCTCGATCCCGCAATACAGGTCTCATCCCACTTCTGAAGTTTGTAGTCGGGAATTGGACGAGCGGGATAATACGAAAACAACACATTTAATAATTCTTGGATATTTAGGGACGACACAGTAACGTATAATATTTACATTGGAGATTAATGTATCATTACATCTTGATACAACACGTCTTAGTAATAGTTTCTTTTTAACAAGTCACCGTCGCTGTAGCATTGCACCTAACATTATACACAAATCCGTCTTTGCTGGATTCAATTTCCGGTCTCATCTGGCCGCTGAAAGTCAAAGTGCGCTCAATCCGAGGCGAAACCTTCTCGTCAGCATGACGTCACAGGCGAATACATTATCAAGAATGAGGTGGGGAAAGGCGGCTCGCTCTACACTTATATATATATATATATATATATATATATATATATATATATGTGTGTGCGTGTGTGTGTGTGTGTGTGTGTGGGTGGGTGCGTGTGCGTGCGTGCGTGCGTGTGCGTGTGTGTGTGGGTTTGTGTTTGTTTGTATACATACTCTAAGTGGCCATTTTATTACGAACACCTGACAATATTATACCTATGAGCTATGGCGTCTTGCTCTTCCTACTAGAGGGTGAGGTTGGTATAAAAATGGGTTTTTAGAGGATTGCAAAAAAGCGTATTTCTTCCGAAGTAAGGAGTCAAAAACGCAATTCAAAGAACTTTGAATGTGGAATAATTGTAGGTGTTAGAAACCCTCGGATCTAGTAACCGAAATTGCTTAGCTTGTGCAATATTCGAGAGCAGCTGTTGTTCGTGCTAACAACGAATAGATTTCCAGACCAAAAACAGAGTCTCAACCAACTCTCACTGTAATTTTATTTTTATTTTCGCGGTCCTGTTGTTACCCGGAGCCCATAATTTTGACGTCTGCGCGGTGTGGTAATATAGTCTAATGCCACCGTTTGGGAAATGAAAATTGAAAAATTTAATGATACAAAAATTATTACTCAATAAAATTCATTATTTTGCATTCTAAAAGGTTATGAACTTAAACATGCGACTGAAAGAATTCTATGTGAAAGAAAACTGTCGAAAAATGCGTTATCTCCTAAATAAAATGAACTTTTTCTCGTCTACCAAAATGTGAAATCCAGTAATTTATAAATACGACCAAGATTAATTTCATTTCCAAGACTGTTGACTTGTGTACGTTCAAACGCTCTGCAGCGTTCTGGCAGACAAACCACTCATGTATCATCCAACATTTCAAGCCCTTTTTTTTAAAAAAATACTTTCTCTCACGGCTCAGTACGAGTACTTTCTGTCAGACTCCGCATGTGAAATGGTACTAGGAAACCAGTCGCTTCTTTTCTTGCCGTTCGCAAGTGTACTATAGGACGCATCAGAAAACCATCGCATTTGATTGTGAGGGAGAGTCTGATGACTTTTATCAGTAGAGAGTGCACACTTTAATCGTACAACTTGTTTCTGCAGAATCGCTTTCAAATACATCAACCAGTCGCTGGACGATTTAAAGAAAAGGAAGGATGAAGACACTGATTTGACGTTACTGCAATCTATGCTGCTGGAGAAAGGACTGGACGTTTCGGGCGCTATGGTCACGGTGGCAGATATGCTGATGGCAGGAATTGATACGGTAAGTGTTTTCTAGCAGCTTCAGACCTCTGGGGGGGGGGGGAAGAAATCTCAGTTCGGATTTTGCCAAGGGTTTCTTGGCTGCGACTTTTGGCCGGAGAGTCGAATGAACAGTTTGAGAACAATCGTTTAAGACCATCATTTTCAAGGATTGCTACGAGTGTCTCTCCATAGGGGACGCTTGGATAACCTTCCATTTCGGAAATCAAGTTTTCTTGCCCTTTAGAACAATAGAAATATTGGCAATCAAAACAAAAATGATACTTCTGGATAGCCTGCACGTTTCAGCAAATTTCATTAATTTTCTTTTTTTAGAGTTTCGTACATCAAAGGAAATTGTTTGTATTGAAAACACTATATCCTATTGTTACCGAATAGTTTAAATAAAAAAAATACTATTCGCAGCTATTTTTGAAAAGTGAAAATAATATGTGTGTGAAGAATTTCTCACTCTATTACAGACAACAATTGTCTAGAAAAAATTCTTCGACTTTAAACCGACAATCAATGAGAGACTTTTCTCCGAAGTTTAAGAGTAAGCTGATAGAATTCAAATTGGAGTATAACCAGCTCCCACTTTTGAAGTACTACAATTTAGTAGTACCTCACATGTGTTAATTTTAGATATAAGTTCTAACCAACAAGGCAGCTGCCCAAGTCTCATCTGAACTCGCGCAAAAGCGAAGGGGAAAACATTTGTTGAAACACGCATACATTTCCAAAAGTCATATGGAAAGGAATGCATAAAATGGATGGCATCTATTTTGGTGTTGTCAGTGACGTTGATTCAAACTTTTTTTAAAAAATAACCAGATTCTTTAAAAGGGTTTGGGTAATTTTTTCTGGAGGAGGGTGAGTGGGGTAAATGTACTATTTGCATTACGTAAAAAAAATCCTAATTTAGCGACCTACCCCAAGTTCAAACTTCCAAAGGAAATTGCATTACCTTCCGAATCCGCAGCCGTTTTCAAGCCCACATATATGAAAAATGGTCCGTACGTAGCTCAGATTCAAATGGCACTCGACCAAAGCGGAATATACCGCTGACAGGTGACCGCATATACGGGTGACATTTTTGAGTATTTTCGTGTTGAAAAGTAACTTACCAAACCATATGTAATCTGCATAATACCCAAACTCTTATTTATTTCTATGTAATGAAACGCGACAGACACGGGTCCGTAGCGGCATATTTGTAAGAACTAGCCGCTGCGCGACCAGCATGGTCGCTTTTGCAAAACAACTCAACTGAAAATAACATATGTAAGGAATGTTACCATTACCTGTCATCATAAATATACGTTGTTAAGGGGTATTGTTCATAAGGCTCATTCTAAAACATCGTGATTAAAAAATGTGAATTTCCGTTACTTCAGAACTGAGTTAAAGATAAGACTGAGAAACCCAACACCAATGATTTTATAAATTACTATCCTCTCTGTATGCACTATTTTTCAAAATTAATATATCTACACTTTATCACTACATCAAATAAGAAATTGTTGGGGAAATTTTTTTTCACTTTAAAAATGGAGTAAGAATGCAGCAAGTACTAAAATATAGTGTGGATTACATCACTCTCTGTATGTACTATTGTTCACAATTCAGATATCTACACTTAATCATATCAAATAATAAATTGTTGGGAAAATTTCTTCCACTAATCAACTTATAAAATGGAGTAAAAATTCAGCACGTACTGAAAAAAGTGTAGAAAATTAACTATTACTGGCTGTAGGTTGCTATGCCGGCGAAGGTTAAGCCTAACATCGCGATCATTTATGCTCTCTCTTAATGAATTATTTCTTCTTCGCTTTCTTTTTTGAAACTGTTCCCAATTTTCACTTGATCGTGCAGCTCGCTTTCGAGCATTCCTGATTTCAGTGCGTAAATCCATGTTGACAAGCGGTTCCAAATTGCGGACGGCCGCTAATGTTTACATCTGGTAGTTCCAGCTGTTGCCATTCGGAGTGTAGAAATATCGTTGATTTTTGTGCCACATACCTACGCGTTTTCTATATATAGATACGGTTCCCCGTAAGAGGTGACAAAAGCGAAAACGAGACAATAAAATCGAAGGATTACGGAATGACTAGAATTTCTTTTATTGTATTCCGTAGTTTATTCCTCACTGAGTTCAGACAACCACGAGGAATTTTTCTCAAATTTCATTGCTACCGTTATTCGCTGTGTACAGGCAGAACCTGTCGTTAAATGGAATAAAAATCACATCAAGGGTCATTCTCTGGGTCCAACCCAATTTATGAATTAGGAAGAATTCGAGCAATTTTGTGATTGTACTGAAATAAAGGGTTTGGGGGAGGGGGAGGTTTAAAGAAAAAGACCAGTCCATTCCTATGATCCCAAATTCAAAATTTCCGAGTCAATTTTTCATAAAGAATGGCGTTTCCATTTTTGTTTCATCAACCCTTTTTCAAAATACTCGAATTCTTTCCTTTCTTTTCCTTTGATTTCCAAAGATGTAAGATCAGCTCATAAAGTTAATACCGTTTTTCTGAAAATAAAACAGTTTTGAGGCAGACAAAAGAGATTTTACCGACCCGGTTATTACTTTGAGCTGACACACAGTGACGTGATTAAAAGACGGGCGACTTAGCAGCAGGGCCTTTTTATCGCATGGACAAATCGGGACTTTGCACAGGGCCCCCTGATACTAGGGGGCCCCAAAACCCCCTTGGTGTATGACCCTAGTACTTATAATAGTATGTATAACCCATGGATAGTTCTTATTTGTATAAATGGTCGTAATGAGGGCCCCCAAATAGCATCTGCCCAGGGGCCCCCAGCGTTCCTAATCGGGCCCTGCTTAGCAGAGTAGTACGGGTTCCGTCCCATTCACAAACTATTCGAATGTTCTAATGAAACTTCCTGTCGGCAACAATCGCCCAGAGGGAAGCCACAGTCGCTTCCAGATGAAACTGACAGAGATGTCAATTTTGGGTAATCCTTAATTAGTATTCTTATGACATTTTTTTTTCTCTTTCAACATCGCAGATTAGAAATTTTAAATGAACCCATCTTCCTGATAGATGTGTGAACTTAAAAATGAATATCTGTGGAATATAATTGAATGCACAAACCGTCCTATAGCTTGATTTTGACGAGACGTTATTTATTGTGTTCTACTCACATGGGGAGCTTCGCATTTTCACAAATACGACGTCATTGTGCGGTATTTTTGTTGTGCTGAGTGACGGTGATTCCGAGATTTAGTATTATTTCAATGGATGACCTAAGAAAATAAAGGAATAATGACACTTCACTGCGTATCTACTTTTAGCGTAACTAGTTTTCTCGGGAAATTTATTCGGTTAAATCTCTTGCCAGGATTTTGTGAAAATACTCCGTTATTTTTGTATTCTGAACGCAATTTAAATTAAGTGCTGTACCAAATCAAAGTTCTGTCAATAGGGAGGACAATTTATCTTAAGCCACCCCCAACTTACATTTCGATCCTAAATTTTAACCTCCTCTCCGAACAATTTCAAATCAAATTCCTATCGGTCAATGGTACAAATATATAGAATTCACTGTCCATGTCTAATTTTACACATAGGCCCGAGGTAGCTTGCCGGTAGCGCGTCGGCTTTCGGTACTGATTATGCTCGGATCGAATCTCGACAAGCCCCGTTAAATACCTCCGTGTGTAGGCAGGATATGGGCTATTTAAATCCGTAGGGCGGAAAGTCTTTCTATGATGTCAGTAGGTGGGGAAGGTTCGATTCCTCCCAGATGTCGCCCCTGGGGGGTGTGCTCGGTCAAAATTGTGGTGGCACCTAGCCAAGTCGGACTCCGACCCTTGTGGTGCTATTATAAACCGGTGCCGTACTACTCAGCCCGAAGCCCATATGGACCTGGTCTGGAACTTTCGACAAGGGGGCATTCGGAACCAGTGGCGTAGCGAGTATAACTGGTTCCCGGGGCGCGATTCCATTTTAGTGCCCTCCCTCCCGAAAAACATATATAATATATAGACCCTATATTGGTGCCCCTCTGCGAGTGGCGTTCGGGGCATGATAGATCCTCTTGCTCCCCTCCCCACTCGCTACGCCACTGTTCGGAACAACAAATTTGCACATACTTCAAAATGAAGGACGAGGCTTGATAGCAATGTTGCTGTAGAGCGTGAAAAGAAAATCAAATCAATAGATAAGTTTCTATTTTAACGCTATAACCATGGAAACTAGCGATAAGAGAAGGCATTTAAGAACTTAGTGCAATAACATAAAATTTAGACAAAAAGCATTGTTTTAATTTCTACGTTTTTATCGCTGTGTTTGAGTAGCATATCAGTCAACTTTGCAGATCCTTTTTTCTAATGTCAAGTTGAAAGGAATTTTTCTCTCAGTATTTTGCTAATAAAGGATAAGAAAATGAAATTATTTGAATTTATTTTTCTTCAACTTTGAATTCGAATTTTTTTTTCTTCAACAAAATTAAAATAAAGTGTTCTTCACATTTGGAAATTGTTAGCTTATTTTTTTTAGAGGAAATTAAACTATTTATTTCTGTCGCTAGGTTAATTTTACATAAAAAAAGTTTCGAAAAACGTGTGCACTGTATTTTTAAGATCAGTTTTCGAGAGAAAAAAATAGATCTAAAAAAAATTGTGTATCGAATTCTCCCTCGTTGGAAGTGAAACTTAATATCTGTGACGTTGTCTCCATTACTACACGAAATTTGTAATTATATAAGTATGCGATGCTCGTTCCTCCCCCTCAACATGAACATGTCATCTATCGGCGAAATGTTGAACTGAGCGGTCTCATAAACTCTACGATAAGAGGCCATAAAGTTCGTGTAATGTGCGGTTCTGACGTTATAAAAACCATAAATCCCAGAGTGGTTCGAGGGCTCTCCAGAATTTTGACACTATAGCGACATGTGGAATCCCATAAACTTTGAACACTTACGAGCACTTCAAACGCCGGAGAAGGCTTTTGAATTCGCCGACCGTATAAAAGAAGACCCCAATACTCCACCAAGAGGAGATCTTTTTTTGAGTGCCAGAGAAAGACGCAGCTCTCCTGGTTACCGGCCTTATAGGCTGCGTTGTCGGTGAACCCGAAGCCGTCCTGACATATCTAACTGTAAATTCCAACTCGCTGTACATACTTGCTTTTTGTAGTTGTAGTGTTTAAGGTAGCGTAGTAAAGTAATTGAAGCGAAACGCCTGTCTTATTATTGACTACGTTACAATATCATATAGGTAATACGTCACAAAAGTACAATAAACAACTTTTATAGATTCCAGATGTTTGGCATAAGGTTCTTAAGTAAAGACTTCTAGATAATGTTCTTTCTCAAAAGAAGTTAGATGTATAGATTAGTGTTTATGTCGTTAAGATGTGGGAAATATTGTAGTAGTGTGAAATCTGCAAAACTACCTTTTTATCCTAGTTTTCTTAACAGGATTCTTTTGAAGTAATATTAAGCAAGCATTTAATGAAGAGTTAGTGATGTGATATAAAATAATCTTTTCTTCGTTATATGGTGTTATAACAGAACCCCCCACACACACAGACTCGAGAAGAAAAAAGTATAGTGAAAATGTGATAATAAAATAAAATGTGAAAAAGTTGTTTATTGTACTTTTGTGACGTATTACCTTTATGATGTTGTAACGTAGTCAATAATAAGACAAGCGTTTCGCTTCAATTACTTTACTACGCTACCTTAAACACTACAACTACAAAAAACAAGTATGTACAGCGAGTTAGAATTCACTATATAAATACCCCCCCCCCCTCATGAGGGGTTATTTATATAGTGAAAATGTTATAAATAACCCCTCATGAGGTGAAAGTACTTTATTTCATTTTCAGCTGACACTTTAGTCAGAACCTGAGGATTTTAGGTATATAGGATTTTTAATGAAGTTTGTCAATTTCAGCAGTATTATATGCAGAAAAACGTAATGCTAATTTTTTTTAATGAGTGCGCAAAAATTCTCTCATTTCCAGACATCCCACACTGTCGGTTTCCTCCTCTACCGGCTTGCTAAGAATCCCGAGAAGCAAAATCTCCTTTTCAAAGAAGTAAATGACCTTCTTCCAAGAAAAGAAGACAGAATCACACCCGAAATTTTCCAGAAGCTTCATTATCTTAAAGCGTGCCTTAAAGAATCAATAAGGTAAGTTACAAAAAGGCACTCGCCTGAGATGACTTCCAATCTATGCAATTTTTCAACGAGACTAGAAAAGAATACACGGACTGTAAAATATGTACGTCATTATACAAAAGAACTCAAATATCTTGAGCAACATATGTAGTTTTGGTAGATCTTTAGGTACTCCCTTTTTTTAATAAATTTAGAACGTCAATCGATTAATTTAGTATTAGTTGCTCTCAGTTTATTTAGCATCGAAACTGTCATTTACAAATGCCATTGATGTGGATTTTTTGTAGGTTTGTGAATGAGGCAGAGCGAATCTCCCATTTTTACAACTCATTGTTTCGTTTTCGTTTCTGTACTGTAATTAAAATCCAACTGTTATAATCCTTACAGGTTGAATAATTTCTGAATAATTTCTTAATTTGTTCTAATGGCGAATGTTGAACTACATTCGTACATTCGGTAAGGTTTTTTTATTTATTTGTTTGGACCGTAGCGCTTCAAACAAACAAACAACAAACAACAACAACAACAAAAAACAAACAGACTAAAAAAAACACAAAAAAGTGGGTAGGAGTCGGAAATCAAACGCAAGTCGGTAAGAAGGTAAATCATTTATTTGCTTCTCAAGTTACAACTGGAAATTTGTGTAGAATTGATCGGACCATAGGAAAATGGATCGCAACTGCAATTCCTGGGCCACGCCCTCAATTGCAGACTTTCAGATGATAAGCAGAGGGGAACCAATAGATGAGAACCAAACAGAGAATAGAAAGGAGTAAAGTGCTAGGATCGCTGCTAATCCGTGAGTTCATAGTATAGGAAAAAGTGAGTAAGCATCTTGCCGGGCAGTAGATTGGAGGGTCTACTAACGATGCTAAGATAAGCAATAGAGAAGAAAGTTTACGGGTAGTAAGACATATTTATTTGATTTTATAAGATTTTTATGATGTTTTTTACCTTGGTAAGTCAAGTATTAGTTTTTTTTTTTTGTTTTTTTAAAATTTATTTTTTATTTTTTCGGAAGAAAGGAGAAATTAAAATTTAAGTAAGAGACAGGATGGCTCTGGGCCGTTTCCTGTTTGATGGGTCAGCATGATCATAATCTCCTAAATCTTTAAGTAAATCATTGTCAATATTGTTGTGAAAATTAATGGCTAGTTTTTGGAGATAATTTTTGAGAGTGGGGAGACCGATTTCTTGATAAATATCAACATTACGGAAGTACCAGGGAGCATTTATAATTTGTCTTATCGTACTACTCTGTTGCGAAGCTAGTTTTTTAATGTGCATATCAGCACAGTATGACCATGCTGGCCCACCATAAGTTAATATAGGACGAAGAAACGATTTATACATGCGGAATTTATTGTGGATGCTTAATTTGCAGTTCCGAGCAATTAAGGGGTAAATTAATCTGCGAGCTGCTCAGAACTTGTCCATAACATGTGTGACGGGATGTGTAAATGTGATATTTTTATCAAGGATAATGCCAAGATAATTTACTCTATCAGACCAGGGGAGTTTGGTGTTTCCGATTTTAATTTGGTGATTTATGAAGGATTTTTTTGCGTTTAGATGTGAACATAACTGCTCTACACTTTTCATTGTTAATTTTGATCCTCCATTTGTCGAGCCATTGCTGAATGATTATCATGTACTTGTTAATGTTTAATACTGCATATTTAAAGTTTCTACAAGAGGAATAAATGGCTGTGTCATCCGCAAATATAGCTAGATTAACATTTGAGTGGATTGGAAAATCGTTTACGAAAAGATTAAATAAAATTGGAGCGAGGACGCTGCCTTGGGGCAGACCGCTATAGATATTAAATTTACTTGATAGCTGACCATTAATTTTGACCTGGAAAGTTCTATTTTTAAGGTAGGAAATGAGGATTTTGATGATTTGGGGGGGGGGGGGATTATTATTTATTAATTTATGGCTGAGTCCGTCAATCCAGTCCTTGTCAAATGCTAAGGAAATATCAAGGAACAGGGCTGCAGTAGAATGCTTGTTTTTCCTAGCATGCGTGACATGTTCAGTTGGTAGCTGAAGCAACAGAAGTACTATTTTAGCAGAGGGTTAATGTTTCTGGTGAAGGTGAGATCTATCGCGGTTTAAGCCAGAATGACCGTATTGATGGGGAAGTGGCTAAGTCCGTATTCCTCTCGAACGTTCTTTAGCATTTCGGGATACTTGTAGGCCTCTTTGTTGAAGTCGCCCATTAGCACTATTGGAGTTGTGAAATCTGGTTCCATCTTAGCGAGGATTTTGTTTATCAACTTGCCGTATCTGCCGACTTCACGGTGTATAAGATACCTCAATCACTTCCGTAATTTGGAGGTCTATGGTGACCGTAGACGGCGGCCAGAAGGAATTTGAAGTTGCCCACGGAAGCTTTTACCACCGTAATGTCGCCGGCTTTGTCTCTGGTCTTGACAGAGTCGGTCACTGACGTCGCAAGGACATCCGAATTCGTTCGCCAGCAAGGATACACGAAATTGCTTGTTGTCACCAGCGTAGCGAGAGAGCGAGTTGGGCGGCGGCGCGTGGATCAGCGATATAAAAGGACCGCTGTTGACCTCTGTCTCGACCCTGGGTACCCCGTGTGTGGTATCGTTGAACTGGCCGCTCCTCCGCAGACACGATAGAGCTAGTCTTCCCCCAGGACCCCGGACTGCTGTTCCTTCTGCTTCAATCGATGCAGGTGACTTCACTCCATGCTTCTGAGTGGTTGGACTCGTTTTCGTTTACACTTTCTTGATAAATTTTTGCATTTTGGTCTCGGCATGGTGACAAGTTTTAACTTCTTGGCGCTGCTGCATCCAAGTTTCTGAAACAATTAAGATGAATCAAGTACTCGAAATAGAGAATTTATCAGGCTACACGCTTGTATAATTGTTTTTCCCGAATTCGCCCAGACGCCGGAATTTTTCAAGATTTTTATCCGGTGGTCCGGCATAGAATCGCGATTTTGATCACTCACTTCAATGAGTCACCACAGGAAGTTTTATTTATAGATCCGAATGGAGCCAAGTCAAGAGAGCCAAGCCAAGTCAGCCAAGATATATTATCTAGGGCAGCGGTTTCCAACCGGTGGGTCGCGGAAGGGTTACAGGTGGGTCGCGACTCGATCCTAAAACTATCAGAACCCATCGAATAAACCATCAGAAAAGATAAGAAGAATCGAAACAAATCGAATTGTGTTTTGATTGTTTTCTTGGTTCTTGATTTTTGGCATCTGGGGCAGACAACAGAACCACTACATCCCTCCCAGATGACTCACACAGTCACACAGGTGGTGCACACTCTGGCAACGCCACTCCCTCATATATATATATATATATATATATATATATATATATATATATATATATATATATATATTTGCAATATTTGATGGTAAATTATATCTACATAAGGAAGGGATACGATACAAATAAGGTTTTTACTCCATCATGGACCGATGGACCGATGAGGTATTCCGATAAGGAAAGGTGGGTCTCCAGCTGAAAAAGGTTGGGAACCACTGGTTTAGTCTCTCCAGATGGTTTGCGCAACCTCAATCTCTCGAACGGCACACGTGTCATTCTCGAGCGTTGGGAACTGACTGAGCTATGGGCGTCGTCGCGGAACGCGTTTCTGACCCACGCACTTTGGAGCGCAGACCAGACTGAGAAACACGTTCCATCGAATTCACGTCAAAAAAACTTACGGAATGCTCGAATGTCATTCAAAAACATTCACCATTGCAACAAATTAAGAAATTATTCATAAACTCTCTTACTTTTATTACGTTTGTACGTCTGACTTAAGAAATGTGTCCATTTGCAGGATGGATCCCATCGTAAGAGGTAATGCCAGAACATTCGATAAAGATGTGGTTATCAACGGCTACAGAGTACCGGCCGGGGTAAGTGAGATCCAGAACTTTCGCATTACAATACCCAATCACTTTTTCATATCAAGTGGGTTCACCTCAGAGGAAACCAACAGATCTCGCTATCTCTGAGGGTATTTTCCTATCGGCAAACTGTATTTCTGAATTCCGTGTTTAGCATTTGAAATTTTATCTTTCAATGAAGTCTTTTTATTTTTCAAAAATATTTATTTCAATTTAATTTTTACGAAAAGCAGTTTTAGTTATGTAGCGAATAAATTAATGCCCAATAAAAAATTAAATATAAAAATTTTTAAATTATAAAAACTTCGTGTTCTTAATTTAGACGTCTATATTCGTAACAATAAAACATAATTCTGAAAATGCAATTCTGTGATTAGAAATATCCAGAAAGGAAAATTCCTCGTAGCTTAAGGCCTATATTACACTATCAAAGTTCTTTGACAAAGATCTTTTATAAAAAAAGTTTGACAAGAAATATGACAGTGTAATACCTCAACTTTGACAAAAGATAACTTTTACAAAAGTTCTTTTATAAAAGTTGGGCTCTTCGTCAAAGTTTTATGAAAGATTTCGGTGCCCGGATGCTATAAACAACATTTCGAGCAATGGCATGTTAAAAAAATACAACTGTGTGGAAAACGCGGCAGATGAAGAACAAGATTTCGAATCGAAATAATTTTAGCTCTAATTAAAAATTACGTACTAATGACAAAACAGAAATGGAGTAGAACCCCGATTTTACGTTGTCCGTTTCGTACGTTATCCTGCTTCCTACGTCATTTTCTGCTGGTCCGTGAAAATTGCCTATACCGATAATGTTAAAATATCCCGGATTTTACGCTATCCCTTTCCAGAAAATCCCGCTTAATACGTTTTTTTTTCCAAAGACAAGATCAAAATCATTTTTGCTCTACAAGGCTCACACAAACTTTTTCGAGTTATTTCTTTCAAGAAAACTTGTTTCTTATCAGTTTGAAGCGTTCTGGCATTCTTTCTGTTCCGTCTTATTGTCATTTTGTTTGTGTGTGGTAGGCATAATGGGTTTCTTCCCAGTGTCAAAATCAGAAGGGTGGGGGAAGGAGAAAATTCGGGACTCCCGCAAGTGGGGTAGAATAACGGCAATGCCTTTCGATTCTTCGATCACTCTCTGTCAACAAAAGAGAAAGAGGTGATGGATCTCTTTTGGTTTGATTGTCCAATGTTCACACTTCACATGGAAAGGGGGGGGGGGAGATTCTATGACCAAACCATGCAAAAGGTGCCATGCTAAAGTTAGAACTGGTATTTAGCATGTTGCTACCTTTAGCATGTGCCAGACCATGCTAAAGGTAAAACTGGTTTCAGCTGGTCTGTAAAAGTTCGTTTGAGCATCGTAACGATTTTTCTCACTGTCAAGCGTTCTTAACCTGAAGGAAGGATGTCTAAACGAAAATGTTTCTCTCTAGCCGAAAAGGCCGAAATCGTCGAAAAAGCTAAAGAATTTCATGGCACTAAAATTGATCTTGCTAAATCTTTGGGTATTGCATATTCAACTTTGCAAATGATTTTAAAGCAAGAAGCTTCAGTAGAGTTGAGTGCTGAAAAAACTAAAAACGCTTAAGACATCTCCGTATGATGATGTGGAAAAATTTTTAATGGAATGGTTCAAGGAAGCCCGGGAATCGAAAATTCCAATAAACGGATCCATCGTTAAAGAAAAGGCACTTGAAATTGTTGAAAGGATTAAACTCCAGGGCTTCTCTGCATCGAATGGCTGGATCGACAGATTTAAAAAAAGGAACAATTTATGTTTTAAATCTATCTGTGGAGAATCCGATGGTGCGGATATTGCAATTGTGCAGCAGTGGAAAGAGAACATTTTGCCAAATTTATTAAAGGAGTACAATCCAAAAGAAGTATTCAACGCCGACGAGACGGGACTATTTTTCAACTTGTTACCCTTCAAAACAATGACGGTCAAAGGCGAAAATTGCCATGGGGGAAAGCTTTCAAAAATACGTTTAACTGTTTTACTATGTACTAATGCCGACGGAAGTGAGAAATTAACGCCTCTTGTGATCGGTAGAGCAAAGAAACTACAGGGTTTCAAAAATGTGAAAAGTTTAACCACGGATTACTCTTCGAATAAAAAGGCGTGGATGACTCAATCGCTGTTTGAAGATTTTCTTCGAAAACTGGATAAAAAAATGCGACTACAGAAGCGAAAAATCATTATTTTTCATCATAACTGCGCCTCTCATTTGGATCTTAAATTGAAAAATGTGCGAGTAGAATTTTTCCAGCAAACTGCACCAGCCAACTTCAACCTTTGGATCTAGGAATTATCCGATCATTTAAATCACATTACAGGAAACAACTGGTTAGGAAATCACTTCTTTTTATTGGTTTCGGTGACTTGCATGATGCTTCTACAGCAAAGATAAATGTTCTAGAAGCTCTGAATTTGATTTCTGCAGCGTGGGACAGTGTCGACAAAAAATGCGTTACCAATATGTTTAATAAAGCAGGTTTCTCGGAATCCAACGATGAAATTAGCCCTTCACCTTCAGATTACAATGAAACGGAAGAAGATTTCTTGGCTGAAGGTGAAAATCTTCCGGAAGTCGATGACGCGTATATCGACTGCTACGCACATCTCATCACTTCACAAATTCCTCCGATATCTAATTTAATGCCCGCTTCCGATGTTAGTGGTGATGAAGATGAAGAAGAAATAACGGAGGTTGTAGTGCCCACAGCTCATCAAGCAATTCAAAGCATAAAAAATCTGAAACAATTTTTAGTTTCGAATGTATACCAAGAAGCAAATTTGCGAAAAATTTTTAGTATTGAACGTGCTGTAGTTGAAATTGTATCGAAAATCAAAAAACAAGTAAATATTACACATTTTTTCCGCTAGTTCATCCGGTAAATGCCAATTTTTGAACAATATGCGTAATTTTTTTTAACCACGATTTTACGTTTTCCCGTTTCGTACGTTTTTTACCGCTGGTCCCATGAAAAACGTAAAATCGGGGTTCCACTGTACACGAAAAATATTCAAAATGAATACGTTAAAAGAAACGCAAATCCTTGGAAGCAAAGTCTTAGGATGCTAAAATTTTGCATGGTGGTTGCTCCTAAGCTCTACGGGCCCACTAAAAAATCTTTTTGGAAAATACAAATTTTAAGGGGGTTAAAAGGATGTAAGGTTTACATAAGATTCGATTCACAATAATCGAACTTTTAAGTGAATAAATCTAAAGAAGCCGCCTAAGATATGCTAATTGCGGCATACGCGGTTGATATAAATACCAAGCAGCTAGATTAAAGAAACGAAGTGCTGAGGAAGTGAAAGGAGGAGTAGAGCTGACGAATCGAAGTATCGAGCTGGAGCCAGGCCTAGTGTCTGGTTTAATAATAGTGGAGTTTTGCGAGCAGCGGCTCCATGCATAGCTAGGTCGCTTCAAACCTACGCGAGTTCTTGTTAGGCCGAAAGTTTACGAAGCAGCATTGCTGGTCGACTTTCCGAAGTAATTGTTAGTATCTCAAGTTGTATTTTTGTTGCATGAATAGTTATACTAGGAAATATATTGAATTGTATAAATGTTATATACCTCGTACTAGTAGTACGCAGGCTTTATGTTGAAGAGCAAAATGTATATGTGCAAATGTTTGAATAAACAGTGTTATTTACTATAGAAGTGTGTATTGCTTAGTATTCATTAGAGTATTCAACTATATATATATATATATATATGAGGGGCACTATAATTCAAGTTAGAAAACTCTATACTGGCACCCTCAAAGTTGTAATTCTCTATAAGGGGCTTAACCCCCCTCTCAAAAAAGCCCCATTGTATCTCTGGAACCATAGGACCTAGGAAGCTGAAATTTTGTATGGTCGTTCCCCTTAAGCCATAGGCACACACCAATAAATCTTTTTAAGAGCTCGAATTTTAAGGTGATTAGCCCCCTCCCCCCCCCCCAAAAAAAAACACCACTGTATCTCTGGAATTAAAGGGCCTAGGAAGCTGAAATCTGTTATGGTGGTTCCCCTTAAGCCCTAGGTGTACACCAATAAATACTTTTTTAAGAGCTCGAATTCTAAGGGGTTTAGCCCCCCCCCCCCCAAAAAAAAAAAACTTTTATAAAAGATCTTTGTCAAAGAACTTTGATAGTGTAATAGGGGTATTTTGAGGTCATAGCATTTCTTTTATGTATAACTTTTATAAAAGATCTTTGTCAAAGAAATTTGATGGTGTAATAGAGGCCTAACAAAGGGAATGAAAGTGTACGGTGTCAATGGCCTTATCGAAAACGCGTACAAACGCAGGTCTTAGGAACGAACTTTTGAAAAGGGGGACCATCCCGGCAATTTATTACAAATGAACTCATGCCTTGTGCACATTGTTACTTTCGGGTTCATTGTTTTTTCGAGTCCTAGAGTTAGCGATAAAAATTTTAACCAGTCACAGAGTTTAACCACTTGATATGTCAAACCAATCATAGATCGTGTCAAGAATATCGGAGCCAATGGAGGACCGCATTCCTCCAGAAACAATGTAACGAGGCCTTACCCTCATTCTCAAGCTACAACAACACATACGCGAATAAGCTGAGAATAAGCTCCCCCGTCGCCTCTTGACACATTTTGGTGTCGATTAGTCCCTCCCACCAACGTGGGGGAGGTATTTCGTCGCTTTGATCATTCGTCTTAAAACCGCTCTCCGGAGCGGTCTGAGGACGAATCATCAAAGGGTCGAGGGACGCCATAAAACCTCCTCTCGGCGACGGGACCAATAAATCACTGATTTCCCCGACACTTCGCTCTTTGTTTCGCGAATGTATATTCCCAGTGTTACAAACATGTAAAATTATATGATGAAAGGTAAGAACACCATTCTCGCATCATTCTTGGAAGTGAATGCAGTTGCTGTCCTGGAAAAAGGAGGATTAAATCCTTCCCTCCCTCCTAACGTGGTTTTAATATTTTCACATTTGTCCGGTGTTACCGAGAGATTCGTTGGTTGCTCGTAATAGGGGGTGTTAAGGTGAACCCATCTCTTGGTGCCAGGGCCGCCCAGAGGGGGGGGGGCAACTGGGGCACTTTACCCCAGGCCCCCAACTGCCGGAGGGGCCCCACAAAATTAAAAAAAGAATATTTATTATACACTCATGGACAAAAAAATTAGCGCACCAAGAAGGAGTCGTCAAAATGAAACGAAATTTTACATACGTAATGACTACTTTGATATAAGTAAATGATAAGAAAATCAAAGAAAAAAGATAATTTATTTCAGAGAAAAAGGCAAAAGAACGGAGGAGTTAATACTCCGTTGGACCCCCTCTAGCGCGAATGCACGATGCGATACGATCAGGCATTGAGTCATACAAGTTCTGTATGATGTCTTGAGACATTTCGTTCCATATTTGCTGTAACCTTGCCTCTAGTTCGTTCAAACTCGTGGGATGCCCAACTCGTCGTCCCAAATGATCCCAGATATGCTCGATTGGAGACAAATCTGGGGATCGGTCAGGCCAAGGAAGGGTAGTAACAGTGCGGAGACAGTCGTGTGACACCCTTGCCTTATGAGGCCGAGAATTGTCTTGTTGAAAAATGGCTCCTGGGAGCCGTTGCATGAGTGGCAACACATGTGGTTGTAGGATTTCATGAACATACCGCTGGGCTGTCATGGTGCCACGGAACAATACTAGGGGTGACCGTGTATTGTAGGCAATGGCACCCCATACCATCACACCAGCTGTGGGAGCGATGTGTCGCTGTACAGCAAAGGCAGGATTGAAGCGTTCACCACGGACTCTCCACACACGAACACGATTGTCATCATTGCCGAGATTGAATCTGGATTCGTCGCTAAAGACGACCTGGTTCCATTCCGCTGCAGTCCAGTTTCCTCGTGCGCTGCAAAACTCCAAACGGAGGCGTCGATGGGTGGGCGTCAAGGGCAGCACACGTAATGGGCGCCGCGATACCAACTGTCCTTCAGCCAGGCGCCTTCGTATGGTTCGAGAAGACACAGAGGCCCCTAGTGAAGGTGCTACCTGTGCCTGGATGGCGGCCGATGAAGCAGTTGGCTGTACGCGTGCATTTCTTACGATGTGGCGGTCTTCTCGACGACTGGTCTGTCGAGGGCGTCCTGAGCCTGGTCTTCGTGGTGCGCTAATTTTTTTGTCCATGAGTGTATTTCCTCAGAAAATATAACAAGAGAGCAGTGCAATGAAATATAATAATTATGTTAATCATTCATGTAATAAAATTTTAAGTATGAGTAACTTAATTTGAATGTGTGTTTTCGTCTTTTGCATTTTTTATTTTTCTTGGGGCCCCCAACAGAAGTTTGCCCCAGGCCCCGTAAATTCTCTGGGCTGCCCTGCTTGGTGCTACCTTAATTTTGGCCGAAATAAGTAAATATTTCTCTGTCCATTATAAAAGCACTCTAGTAAATTATTTAACTGGAATTTTCAATCATTTATTCACTCACATACGCGCAATGTTATGTCAATCATTTCCTCCAGAACTCAATGTAAGTGACGTTTTTCAGACGGCAGTGGTCTGCATTCTACAACAAATCTATAGGAAAGAGAAATATTTCAAGAACGCCGACAAGTTCATTCCGGAACGGTGGCTGGAGAAGGATCAAAAGATAGACAATCCCTTCGCATACCTTCCTTTCGGGATCGGAACCAGGAGCTGCGTAGGAAGAAGATTGGCAGAACTGGAAATGATAGCCCTTACTACAGAGGTAAGGGTCCGATTCTGTGTGCTTTTCTCTCTTGTTTTTCGAAAGGTCGGTCGAGTTCTTACAACTGCGTACCACCGATGCTCTGTTTATTCATAAATAAACGTAATCTATCTATCAAATGAATATTGGTTTCCCAAAGTATTCGTACTGAAGGAAGTGAACTGAATTAATTTCGGTTTAAGGAAACAAGGGACCTTCAACGTAGAATTTTTTAATTTTCAGTTTTTAACTTTATGTGCAGAATGAGAATAATTAATATTCTTTTTGGCTAAATTAAAGATTCTGAGATTTACAAAGAGGAATTTTTTGGCACAAACATGCCTGTTTTTCAAAATTTTTTTCAAAAATGATAGAATTTTTTAAATTGCTCTATACGCATTCCATATCATTTAAAAACCTTAAGTTTGTAAATATAAGTTTACCATATATATGTAAACATAATTGTGCATTGAATTCTTTTTGTATCAATCTAAAGCTATAAATATTTTTTTTTGAAAAATATGCCTCGTACATATTGTTATTTTGTTTTATGTTTCTGCATGTTTGTGCTTTATTAGACGGTCTATATTTGAAAAATATTTGAAAAATATTTGGTTTCAAGGAATGATGCTCAGTTTTATGAAAAACACTTTGATTATCAATCCTGAGATATTTAGAAGGAATCAGAAGCAAATAAATGCTCACGGTACATTTTGAAAATTTCTAGAATTTTTGTATAATTTTTTGAAAAGCAGTTCCTATTCTTCCAAAAAATAATTATTTGGAAATTCTAAGTGTCGTTAATGTAATAAAGAATAATATTAGTTATTCTCATTTTGTATAGAGAGTGAAATATTGAAAATTTAAAAAAAAAATGAGGTTGAAGTTCTCTTGTCCCCTTAAGAAAGTAACATCTTAAGGTATTGTAGAAATGGTGACGTCGATTGACGGCAGTTTATTTTTAAAACAAACAATAGTCAGTCGACGTTATATTCTTCAAAATATCCCCTTTTCAAAAAAGTAACACCTTTAAGTAATATGCCCTGTGTGGACCATTTATTACAAGACGTGATTAATACAATTATATCCCTCTACGAAAAAAGAAGCAGATGTGACTTGGATTTCATTCAATACGGATGCCGAGTTAGGGCCTGTTTACGTAGAAGTCCGGTAGCAGAAGCGTAAAAGGAAAGATGATACTGACACGGAAATAAACCGAATAAACCCAATCAAAGGCGTTAAAATTTTCGTTGCTAATCGTTTGGAGGTTTGTCTATATATATAAAACAGTTCCGTAACTGACTGACATACAACGCACAGACCAAACCGCTGGACCTAAAGGGCTGAAATTTTGGATGGCGATTCTTCTTATAGTGTAGGGGTGCACAAAGAAAGATTTTTGAAAAATTCTTCTTAGATTTTTTAAAATTAAATTTTTAAGCTGTTTTAGTAACTTTTTTAAAGTTTGCATTTAAAATAATAATTTGAGGGGTTATAAAATTTATATCACGAGAAAGACCATAGAAATTCCTTTAAAATGAGATCTTTTTCGAATATTTATCTCCATTTTCTGATTTTTGGTGAATTTTTAAAGATTCATTTTTAGAATTTAATTTATTAAATGCCGATCACGTGATTTCTTTTTCTGGTAGTTTAAATAAATTTATCGTCAAGTGCATAACAACTAAATAAACAAAAAAAATATTTTTTCTTGCAAATGCGGCAGACGATTGGACATATCCAAAAAATATTAAAATACAGTAAAAGATATTATGTTCCTCAAACTGTACTATATTAACTGTACTATATTCTTTATGTCCCATTACATTTAATTCGAATATTTTCTTCTACATTATTTTGTCTATAAAAATATCCCTTACGATTTTTTTTATACATACATTTTTTTTACATCAATTGTATACATTGATCGTCGTATTTATTATATATATATATATATATATATATATATATATGTGGGATGCCTCCTTTAGATTGGGCTAAACTAGTCGTCTGCTATAACCCATCTAGCACCCCACATTTAATACATACACTCAGGATGACTCATGAATAGTCATGAATAGAAAAATTATGGCGCGAACCTGCTTTGATAAAATCAACTTTAAACATCTCGAGAGGTCTAAAAGAATTTGTGATAAATCGTAAATGAGGGAGCCCTCGCCTCAGCCTCAACTTAAACACCTCAGGCAAACTGACAAATGACTAAAACAAACAAACCGAAAAAACTTAAGAACCTCTGGCTCCCATCTGTCTGGCTATGGCTTATAACTGCTTACGCAGCCAATCAGAGTTTGCTATGACGTTTGCTGCTTCGAAGCGATTCAATGCATAAGTTAACGTGATTCATTGAATATTTAATTAGTAATTAATCTTTCTAAAATGTAATCGGAAAATTTATACCCTGGAGCACCACAAGCTCATCTTTTCGGCTTGAAAATATTCTCGCTGATCGGCTGTGGGGTTCACATATTCCCGCTGCTGGCTTGGGCGAATTTCGGGCCCACTTTGTTGATTCACACTCGTGAAAACAACATCAGATACTCGAAAATATCTCTCTTGGCTGCACAAATAATTATCTGCACCTTTGTCCGTACTAAGTACAGACACACTATCCGAGTTTGTTTTTGGCACTAACTGTCGTTCTGATCCTAGTATTTCCAGTTCGCGTTCAATCTCAGCCATCTTGCGTTGAAACTCAATTTCCTCGGCTGCCATTTTGCGATCAAACGCAATTCTTTCGACTGCCATTCTACGCTCGAACTCAACTCTCTCGGCTGCGATTTTCTCCAGCCTCTGTTTCTCAGCTTCTTTTTCAGTCTCAATGGCTTCGAGCTCCTCTCTCTCTTCCCTGATCGAATTAAGGAGATTCTCGATGTAAACATCGTCACAATCTGATGTTTTAACCAGGGCGATTAATTGCTCAACCTCTGGTTTATCTGGGACCTCTAGGCACAGTTCGTCTACTAAAGTCACCAGGTCTATTATTCTCGCTTGCTCCAGATATGCCATTTTAGAAATTCTTCACACGTAAGATTCTGCGTTTCATCCGTTCAGTCCGGGGCACAATTTCAACTCGGTTTCACAATTTTAAATTACGCAAATGTCACAAATGTCTCACTTAACAATTCGTACCGTTCGTGGCACTTCACGCTTTCACTCTCGTTCACAAAACTTTTAACTCACACAAAGTCGCTTCAATGGCCATCACTCACCGCACTTCTCACTTTGTGGGATCACTTATCGCACTTGGACGTCCCTTTTCGCACTTCTGGCGCCAATATGTGGGATGCCTCCTTTAGATTGGGCTAAACTAGTCGTCTGCTATAACCCATCTAGCACCCCACATTTAATACATACACTCAGGATGACTCATGAATAGTCTCTCACTAACAATAACAATAGACATTTATTTACTTGACACCATAATTCACACTCATAACATTTAACATATAGTAGTTGACCTTTCAGTAATAACAGTATTGCCAAGAACTCTAACGCTTGGACTTCTGAAGTCACTCGACTCCTTCAACCAGATTTGCCAAGCACTCAATCGGCCTGGTCTTCCTGAAGTCACTGAGACTTCTACAGCACGGGAGCTCAACGTACGCATAACGTACGCGGCGGCATACTGCTCATAGCCGGAGCCCTGGGATAATACAATCCCCATATATATATATATATATATATATATATATATATATATATATATATATATATATATATATATATACAGTGGCTCCCAAAAGTGTTCGTACACTTACGAATTTCAATGAAATAGGGTTCTATCCATTAATTATAATGAATATTTCAGAATAGGTATTTAATAATAAGATATATAATCTATTCTACATGAAATATTTTAAAAACATAGTAAAACTTTATTTTTAAGAAACCAATAATCAAAAAGTAACAAAAACTTTATAAAAGTCATCGTACACTTGTAAAAAATCTCTACATATTAGTAAATATTCTAATTTTTCGTTAAATTAATATTTAGTAGGATATCCTTTAGCATCCACAACAGCTTTTAAACGTCTGGGAATAGATTGCTTTAGTTCTTTTGTATATTTTGCATCAATGTTCATACATTCTTCCATCATAATTGTTTTTAGTTCGCTTTTCGTGTGAATGTCGTGTTTTCGTACTCGAACCTCCAGTTCTCTCCAAATATGTTCTATTGGGTTTAAATCTGGCGATTGAGGTGGTGTTTTCAAACCTTGTGGACAATTATAGAGACACCATATGCGAAGGTTGAGAGCCGTGTGCTTAGAATCGTTATCTTGATAAAAAAACAAAGTTGTTTCCAATACTCAAATTTTGAGCTGATAATTTTAAATTGTCTCTTAAAATATTTATAAAAACAGCATCATTCATTATGCCATCAATAAATACCAAATTTCCTAGTCCTGATGCTGACATGCACCCCCACACAAGGATACCTCCACCGGCATGCTTAACTGTTCCTACTAAGTTATTGGGATAGAGTTCCTCGTTTTTTTTTCTTCTCCATAAAATTATACGCCCATAAGCACCAAAAATGTTCATCGGCAAATAAGACATTATTCCAATAGGTTAGGGGCTTATTTATCATTGATAGTGCGAAGGGAAGCCTAAACTTTCTGTTTTTCTCACTCACAAAAAATTTTCTATGGGCAGAACGCCCATATAATCCAGCTGTTCTGAGAACTTGTCAAAAAATTTCAGGTGAAATTGAAGTAGAAAATGTTTCATTGAATTCTGCAGAAACTTTTACAGCACTCAAACGTGAATATTTCACAAATTTTCTAATTATAAATCTCTGATCACGTTTTGTTAACTCGGCCGGACGACCTTTTCTTACCTTGTTTTCGATCCGATGTTCTTCTTTAAAGCGTTTTATCACATACTGCGCAGTAGAATGGGATAAATTAAGTAATTTTGCAATCTTCCGAACTGATTTACTACAACTATGATGAAAAATAATCAATTTTCGAATGCTGTTTTCTGTTTCTTTACGACTACGAACCATTTTTAAATAATAAATAGGATATTACGGAGTAGGCAAGCAAAAATGTAAGTCAAACGATATTTTAAATGCCACCACTATTCAAAAATAAAAATAAAGTGCCAGACGATAATTTTAATTATGAATTTATCCAAAAATATTTCAGTGTACGATGACGTTTGTGAGATAAAGTTTTTGTTACTTTTTGATTACTGGTTTCTTAAAAATAAAGTTTTACTATGTTTTCAAATTATTTCATGTAGTTTTGTTAAGACTGGATTATAGATCTTATTATTAAATACAGAGGCTGTTCGCACATTTTTTAGACGATTTTGGTAAGCGGTAATAAAAAATCGTTTTCTGAAAAAGAAATAATTGCAATTGTACTATGTTTTTAAAAGTCAAAATTATCGTCTGCGGCTTGAAAGTTTAGTTTTTATTCAAAATGGCGTTTTTAACAAAGCAGTGGTTCGAAGGCTACATTTATGCTCTTTCCGAAGAGAAATATGCATACTCCGTTATCCAAAAATGATGTGAGAGTCATGGTTTTATAATATCTAAAGCTGTGGGAAATTGTTATGCTAGATGGCGCTGCCACTCTATAGTTTTGTAACCCCACTCGGACATTCAGATGCGACGCAGATTCGAAGCGAAACGCGGTAGCAAGGATTAGCACCGCACTGTACTGTACTCAAAGGCATGCGTGTAAATATTATATATAATAAAGGCGTATTATGTGCGAACCCGTGATCAGAAATTATTGTGTAATAAGGTGAAGTATTGACAAGAAGAAAGAACCAAGAAAACACTGAACCACCAGCATCCCCCATATAATTTGGTGCATCGGCCGGGAAGCTGTTAATATCACCTTTCTTTTGGATACACAGATTAGATACCCATTAGAGGTAAAAATTTTGATTGAAGATCATCGGGTAAGTGAATTTATTTCTGTTTTCTGAAATTTGTAGAAGAATAAAGATGAGTACAGAAGATTCGCTAAAACGTAACAAAACGAAAAGGGGAACAATTAGAAGTTTAATTACTAAATTAATTAAGAAAATTGATGATGAAATAAATAAACAAGATTCAAACCCAGAAGTTGTTCAAGATTCCCTCGATGTTCTTTTAGAACACAAAACTGCATTAACTGGTTTGGATGAGATCATTGAAAACCAAACTGAAACTAAAGATTTACAATCGGAAATAGAATATTCGGTTGAATATAATCAGTCAATTGTGCTCTGTAGATCGCGGGCAAATAGGTACTTGAGTAAATTAAATAAAGATTCGATTTCAAATCAATGTAATACAGATCTAAATCGATCTAGTACAGAAACATTAGGCGATACAAAATTGAAAACTAATACGAAATTACCTCGTATATCCCTAAATAATTTTACAGGCGACATATGTAAATTTCAAGAGTTTTGGCCTCAATATAAAGTCGCAATTCACGAAAACGAAACACTTCAGGATATAGAAAAATTTAACTATCTTAAAACTTTGCTTAGCGATTCAGCGGCTACCACCATAAGTGGTCTGCCCTTAACTGCTGAAAACTATAAAACGGCGGTCGATATTATAACTTCTCGTTATGGGAAAAGAGACGTTTTAATTGCGTCACATACCAACCGTCTTCTAAATTTACAGCCTGTGCGTAGATCAAACGATGTAACTGCATTAAGAAAATTATACGATGAAATATCTGTACAAATACGAAGTCTTGAATCCCTAGAAATTAAGTCTGACTCGTACAATTGTTTATTGTTGCCTATATTGTACAAATGTATTCCAAATGATCTTGTCTTGCAATTCCATAGGGAGCAAAGTGATAAAAATGAAACGAATGTAACCGACTTGCTAAATTACCTTAAAAGGGAAACAGAAGCGCGCGAAAAATCTCTAAATGTAACAACTTGTAACTTCGAAAGCATAAAGCCTTTTGAAAATAGAACTAAACAAAACTTTCCGATGAAATAGTCTTATCAGGTAAAAAATAAGACCCCATCTGCATTTACTTTAAATACTGTAACAGTAAATCATTGTGCATTTTGTAGCGAAAAACATGAATCTGAAAATTGTAACTTAAATTTAGAGCAGAGGAAGGATTCCTTACGTAAGCAAGCGAAATGTTTCAAATGCTATAAACCATTTCATCGTGCAAACCAGTGCCGTTCGACCCATATTCAATGTACTAATTGCCTGTCAAAGAGGCACCAAAAATCCTTATGCGAGAAAAATATGCAGACAAAACATCCAGTTAAACCTTTCACGAGCGAGAAACAAGTGATAGTTTCGTCTCTGATTCATCAACAACATAATAAAAACAAGTGCGAAACCGGCGACTCTTATGTTTACTTTCAAACGATACGTTGTAAGCTTGTCGGCAGAAACGAAATTGTTAATGTTCGTTTATTACTCGATTCCGCTGCTCAACGGAGCTTCATAAACAAAACTGTTTCACGTAAATTGGAATTGGAGGTGACAGGTCATGAGTCACTCAGAATTCACACTTTTGCAGGCGGTCCAAACCCACCAGTGAGCTCTCAAAATCGAGTACGTGTGTTATTGAAAGATACGAATTCGGATTATATGTTTAGTCTAGAAGCTTTAGAATCAGAAAGCATTTGTCCGGATATAATAGGAGTGCCTAACGTTGAATTGCGTGCTGAAATTAAAAAATTGGGGATTGATTTGTCAGATGTTTCTGATGAATTAAACGAAGAAGGAAATAAAATAGACTTATTAGTAGGTAGTGATTATTATTGGTCAATTATGACAGGAAAAATTAAACGTCTTTCACCAACTGTTGTTTTGAACGAAACAAAATTTGGATGGACACTTCACGGAAGATTTTCTAATGAAATTAATTCGAGTAATTTAGTGGGAGCAATGTATGTTTCTATTTGGGAGGAAAATAACGATGATGATAAAGCATCGATTGAACTTAAAAGGTTTTGGGAACTTGAATCATTAGGAATTAGGGATGAACCTATAGACACAAAAGCATGCGATAAACAAACCTTAGAAGAATTTAAAAGAAATATTAAATTTGAGAATGATAGATATGAAGTCAAGTTACCTATGAGATTCGGTGCAATTGATCTTCCAAATAATTATGATCTTGCAAAAAAGAGATTTGAATTTTTAGTAAAAAGATTTCGAAATAACCCTACTTTATTTAAAGAGTACAAAGCCGTCATTGAAGATTATCTGTCATCGGGAATAGTAGAGATAGTTGAACCCCAGGATGTAAACTCAACTAATGGCAATTTAACCTACTATTTACCCCATCACCCGGTAATTCGAAAAGATAAACAAACTACGAAACTGCGCATTGTTTTTGATGCTTCGGCACATTCTCCTTCTCAGTTATCTCTAAATGACGTACTTCTTCCAGGTCCAAATTTAAATTCAGATTTATTTGATTTAATTTTACAATTCAGGAGTAATAACATCGCAGTAGTGGCAGATATAGAAAAGGCATTTCTACAAATAAGCCTTGCAGAAAGTGATAGAGATTTGACCCGATTTTTGTGGATTGATCAACTTCCACAAAATGCAGATTCTCCGTTGGAATTTGTAATAATGAAAATGACGCGTGTATTATTTGGTGTGACATCTAGTCCGTTTCTGTTAGGAGCTGTAATTAAACACCATGTAAAAGAGTTCGAAAGTCAATATCCCGAAACTTGCTCTGTAATCAATAATTCAATGTATGTAGATGATTTGTTGTTAGGTGCATCTACAGTGGAAGAGGCATTAAAGCTATCAAAAGAGTCATTCGACATTTTTCTAAAAGCTAACATGTCCCTACGCAAATGGCAAAGTAATTCTCCTCTTTTAAAGGAATATTTACGAACATCAAATTTGGATGTATGCCCCGACACATCACTTAGTGCAACCCCATTTAAAATTTTGGGATTAATATGGGATACCAATAAAGATATTTTCAGATTAGATAATCACAATCTTTCGGAATTTGTTAATTGTCAGGAAAAAACTAAAAGAACCGTAATTCGTGCGGCTGGGAGAATTTTTGATCCAGTTGGATTCCTAACTCCGTTTACAGTCATTATAAAAATTATTTTCCAGTCATTGTGGGAACAGGGTATCGATTGGGACCAAAATTTGCCAGAAAATCTAGAGACCAAATGGGATAGCTGGTGTGCACAACTTCCACAACTTAGTAAGATAGAAATACCCAGGTACTATTTCCGAGATTTACAGGGCACTTATGACAACGTAGAAATTCACTGTTTTAGTGATGCAAGCGAGAAGGCCTTTGGTGCTGTGATTTTTCTTAGATTCGAAAAGGATAACGATGTGAAGACAAGCTTTGTTACTTCAAAAGGCAGACTAGCTCCAATAAAACGTTTGTCATTACCAAGATTAGAACTTATGGGTGCCTTGATTGGCGCTAGGCTGATCAACCGTGTACTGTCAATCATTAAGTTTAGTGTTAAAAAACAATATTTGTGGACAGATTCGAACATTGTTCTTCACTGGGTTAAGAGCTCCTCTAGTACATGGAAACCCTTCGTGAGTAACAGGATTGTTGAAATCCAAACTCTAACTAACCCAAAAGACTGGAGACATTGTCCTGGTCGTGATAATCCTGCTGATAGACTTACAAGAGGACTCAATCTTACGGACCTCGAAAATGATAAGTTATGGTGGTCTGGTCCTCTATGGCTGATTAAAGATATTGAATTTTGGCCCAGAGAAGCAAAAGAAGCAGAAGACGAATTTAAGCAGGAAGAAACTAGAAAGATAATTTCTCAGAATTTTTGTACATCAGATTCTCAAGAACAATTTATAGAGATGGAACGTTTTAGTTCATTACTAAAGATAATTAGAATAGTAGCATGGATAAAAAGGTTCATATTTAACTCAAGAAATTCGACTAAACGTGAAGGAACCTTATCAGCTAAAGAAATGAAAGAAGCCGAAGAGTTCATGATAAAAGAAGTGCAAATGAAAGTTTATAAAGAAGAAATTGATTCCTTAAAAGATAATGAGCACGTTAAGAAAAATTAAAAAATTTACAGTTTATACCCATATTTAGATGACAATAATTTACTACGAATAGGAAGTAGACTCAATCAAGGTAATTTTAGCCCGAGTGTGATAAATCCAATTCTATTACCTAGAAATGAAAGATTCACAGAATTGTTGGTTATGCAAGAGCATCAAAAAATGATGCATAGCGGAGTTACTTTGACCCTAACAAAAATAAGAAAACGATTTTGGATTCCGCAAGGACGACAATTTGTCAGAAAAACCATCGGAAAATGTCTACTTTGTAAGAAATATAATGCAAAACCATCCAACCAATTAACAGGTCAACTCCCAAGAGACAGAATAACAGAATCACCACCATTCAGCGTAATCGGGTTAGATTTTGCAGGACCGATTTTCATAAGAAGAGATAAAAACGATACCTCAAAATCGTACATCGTATTATTCACCTGCGCCACAACCAGAGCTGTCCATTTAGAACTGTCAACAGACATGACCACAAAATCCTTTCTTTTGGCATTTCGGCGATTTCTGTCAAGATGTGGCACTTGTAAGGTAATATACTCAGATAATGCTAAAAGTTTCAAGGCTGCGGATAAAGAGCTTCAAAACTTTCATAAGATCATAAAAGAGCGCGAACTACAAGATTTCATTTCCAGCCAAGGTGTGAAATGGAAGTTCATCGTGGAACGTGCCCCATGGTGGGGAGGCTTCTACGAGAGAATGGTAAAATGTGTAAAAGACCCATTGCGGAAGATTTTGGGACGATCTCTCCTTTCATTTGAGGAAGTAACGACAATTTTAACGGAAATTGAAGCCGTTCTCAATATGCGACCTCTGACTTACACAACCGGTGAATTTGGAGAACCTGAGCCCCTCACACCTGCTCATTTCCTCCATTTCGGTAGACAGGACTTTAGTTATCCTCTCCATTTTGCTGAACTGGAAAATAAACTTTCCACTAAAGAGAATTTAATCCGAAGGAAGATTTATCAAACAAGATTATTGAAACAGCTGTGGACTAAATGGAAGGAACAATATTTATTCCATTTGAACTCTGCCCATCGTTATAAAACTGCAGAAAAACACCGAAATCTCCAGGTCGGAGACATTGTACTGGTAGACGGGACATCCAAATCCAAACTGTTATGGGACTTGGGAATAATTCTAGACATTATTCATGGTAGAGACAATCTTATTAGAGCATGTATGGTAAAAACTTCAAAGGGATTGTTCAGAAAACCAGTACAACTGTTGTATCCTTTTGAATTAGATTCTACTTGAATGATTAATTGTGTAATATAAGTGCTTAAAACTGATTTTTTATATGCTTTTTTTTCTTTTTTTGCATTGTTTAAATATTATTTCTCTGCATAAAATGTTTAATTTTAAAATTAATTTTTTTATCTTATAAATAGTCAATTTGCATGAAGTAGTTTACTTTTTACAATTTAAGTATGATATGCGATAATTTGAGTTTATTTCTTTGCAATTGATTTTCTCATATTGATATGTGGATTTAATTTTGATTTAATATTAAAATATATATATGTTTAATACAATTTCATTGAAACATTTGAATTTGAATATGTTTCTATTAGAATATTATTGTACTTGAATTTAGATATTGTTTATTTTGAAAAATGTTAAATATTGATTGTAATAATTATGTACTCTTAAAAGAGTCCAGGTGGGGAGTGTGTGGGAAATTGTTATGCTAGATGGCGCTGCCACTCTATAGTTTTGTAACCCCACTCGGACATTCAGATGCGACGCAGATTCGAAGCGAAACGCGGTAGCAAGGATTAGCACCGCACTGTACTGTACTCAAAGGCATGCGTGTAAATATTATATATAATAAAGGCGTATTATGTGCGAACCCGTGATCAGAAATTATTGTGTAATAAGGTGAAGTATTGACAAGAAGAAAGAACCAAGAAAACACTGAACCACCAGCATCCCCCATAAAAGCGTCGATAGGTAATATCGTCAACAAGAAAGGAAAAAAAACATCAAATTGGAGCCTCAAGTGGGACAAAAATTCCAAACAAGTATCCAAGGAAAAAACGGACATCTTCGACTATTGCAAAGGTACGTTGTTTAATGTTAAAAGAAAATCCCCCTAGTCGAAGGACAGTTGCAAAATCATTAAAATGCTCGGTGTCCACTGTAAACAAAATGATAAACGTTGATTTAAATCTTATGAAAGCGAAAAAACGCAATGTGCATCGTCTTCTTCCAAATCATATCGTTGAACGCAGGACACGCTGCAGAATTCTATATGAGAAACACTTATCCAAAGAAAAATGGAAAACAATTGTCACAATAGATGAATCATGGGTGTATTTAAATGATTGCAACAAAAAAAAGAGCCATTTACTATCATAAAAGGGAAGAAAAAAATTTAAGTACATGGTTCAAAGAATCGAAAGAAAGTTTTTCTAAGGGATTCATGATTGTTGCTGGTTTTTCTTATAATGGTAAGTTAAACATAAAGAGAGTGGAAAAAATGTCAAGATTAACTCCAAATACTATCAGGAACATATTTTATCGCCAATTTTTCTGAATGAAATACCATCGCTTTACCCACAGTGCCATCAATCTGTGAGACTCCATCAGGACAAAGCTAGCAGTCACACATCAAAATCCACTGTAAATTTCCTAAAAGAAATGGAACAAAAAACTGGCATCAAGGCCATACCCTTCACTGATATCCCTACTAAATCTCCCGATGTATCACCTATGGATTTTTGTGCTTTCGGACTTTTAAAATCTGCATTATCCAAACGTCGTCCCAAAACCCTTACAGGACTCTGGAAAGCTGTTCAGGAGGAATGGGATAGAATACCTCTTCTGACACTTCAAAAGGCATTATTATCCTGGAAATTGCGGTGTCGAAAGATAGTTCAGAATAAGGGATGTCAAATAGAACATTTAAAACACAAGAATTTTATGTAATTTAGCTTTGTGAATACAATATACATCGTCTAAAAAATGTGTGAACAGCCTCTGTACCCATTCTGAAATATTCATTTTAATTAATGGATAGACCCCTATCTCATTGAAAATCGTAAGTGTACGAACACTTTTGGGAGCCACTGTATATTTTTAATTTTTTTGGCATTAATCGCATACATTGACCGTTGTATTTAATTTGAATGTACTCCGTAGCGAAGTGCGTGTTTTCAGCTAGTCATTAAATATATTTCAATACTACGCTTCCGCTACCGGATTCCTGTGTGCCCTTTCCTGAACCTTTAAAACTGCGCAGTACTTTATTTAGAAGGTCTTAGATAAATATAATTTGAAACACGAAGTTTACATCATAATGTCAAATCGATTTAAATAATAAATATTGCACCAAGCGAGAAATGATCACGTGACTGGCACCGAACCGATAACACTGCATTTCAGAAATATGTCCATCTCGCGCTTTCGCAATTTACTAAGGATGTGATAAAAAGATTCACTTTCAACACGTGAGAGTTCCGTGTACAGTTTTTTCCCCTAAGAAATAATGGTCCTATAATTTGATTTTTTTCTTTTGGGGGGGGGGATTAATTTCGATTTTGACCAACTGAAATAAATTTGATGTTCCTTTTATAACGAAAATTTGCCAAAAATGAGTATAGATCAGGGTTCGAAGATCCGAAAAAACAATCCTTTTTGGTCCTATTAAAATCATTGCGAACCGAATAGAAATGGGAAGGGTGAACAATTCCGAACAGGAACAAAAAAAAAGGGTTCTCTAGCATAAATTTCCTCAGAGGATTGAATCCGAAGGATAGATATTTTTGTCGCTCCTTCCGAATAGATCCGGCCCGGAGCCAAAAAATACTGTTCCTTGAAATTTCACTACGATTATTATATATATATATATATATATATATATATATATATATATATATATATATATATGTGGGCGCGGGGTTGAAGTAAAAGATCCACAACATAAACTAACTAGAAACCATCATAAATAACAAAAACAATTACATTTATTTAGAAAGAATTGAAAGAAAAACGTAGTCCGTCCACGACGGAATCCAAAGCGGGAGTCTTAATGTTCTCCCCAAACAGAGTAGAGGGGTCGTGATAATGTTCGTGCTAGCGGCGCCCTCTTGCGCCAGACATAATATGCGTTTACAAATAACATTTCATGAAGTTTAAAGTTCATAGTTAAGAGTTCAGTTCTGCTTTCTACAAATCGGCCATCCTAGCTGTCATGCGGCCTCGGATGACATTAAGCAATAGGCACTGACAGTGTCTGAAAAAGAAATAAAATGGAACACACTTACAATACACGGGACCATGCAGGGGATGCGCTGGTGCTGACATCGAGTACACGGGACCATGCAGGGGGTGCTCTTGTGGTGACATCTGATGGCGGGATAACTCGTCAGTCGTCTGAATCGGGATAGTGGGGATGCCACGGTTTCATGTAGTCGGCAGCGGAGGACGTGACGTTGGGACCTTCGTGTTGTCCGACTTTGACGACATCGTACCGGTCATGGGGCTTGACACTGGTCACTTGGTAGGGACCTAGGAATTTCGGTCGTAACTTCATTCCAGTTCCGTACTGCGTGCGCTTGATTGCACACAGTTCTCCTACTTTGTACTTGTACGATCTTTTCCTCTTCTTATTATAGGATTTCCGATTTTCTTCTTGAATTTTAAGAATATTTTGCCTTGCTTCTTCCTTCATTTTATCTCTCTCTTTCATCATCGCGTTAAGGTACTCTTCTTCTAAGACTTCTTTCACTCGTATGTCTGTTATGCCTCTTAGTTTCACGCCTGTCAACAGTTCGAATGGTGTGAATTTAGTACTTCGAGAAGCGGTACTGTTCATTATACGTTGAACCATAGACACGTATTTGTACCATTTCGTTGGATCGAAAATTGAAAGTTTAGAGAGTATAGGAATTAAAGTTTCATGCATCCTTTCAACTTGACCGTTACCACGGGGAATTCCTGCTGTAATTTTAATATTCTCTATTTCTTCTTCTACGCAATAGGTCTCAAAATCATTCGAAGTAAATGCGCTTCCTCTGTCACTGATAATTCGTGAAGGATTTCCAAAGGTAGTTTGTTGTAGCTTTAACTTTTCTATTGCGTCGCGTGACGATGTCGATTTTACTGGGTATAACCATACAAATTTCGTAAAGGCATCGACAACAGTGAAAATATGTTGATAATTCTTGTTCGTAGAAGGCATAGGACCTATAAAGTCAATGTGATACGTGCTCAACGGTGAATTTTCTTTTGGGATAGGATTAAGTAAACCTTCTCCTTTGCCACGTTTTCTGTTACATAGGATACATTCTACGCAGTTGGCAATGACGTTATCAATTTGTTTTCTGGCATTACGTATATAATAATTTTGATTTAAAACGTCTTCGGTCTTGGATGATGCAAAATGATTTTTATTATGAATTCGTTTGATTATTTCTTTTTCCATTTCTTGAGGCACCATTAAAAGTTCTCTTCCATTTTTATACTTATATAAAATTCCATTTTTGACAAAATGTTCTTCATCATTTCCCTTTTCTATCAAGGTTTTAATCGTTTCAATATTTTCGTCTCGTTTTTGGGCGGCTTTAATTTTAGCGGTTATATCGTCGTCTAAAATTATCTTCTTAGAAATATCTACGGTTTCAGTTTTGTTTGGCGTATATGAAGATACAGGTTTAAAAATAGTGTCCCTTCGTGTCTTATCTTTAATGCGGTTTAAATCTAATTCGTTAGTAACAAAGTTGGGTAAATTTTCCATCAACAATAAAAAGTTTTTCGTGTTGGAGGGCTTCTGAATAATTAAGGAATCTTTTTTCAAAATAACGTCAGCTAAATCTAACAGAGGGGTACCAATAATAATGTCGAATTTTATTGCTCCGTCCGGGACAACATGAAACAGCAATTCGAAGGAGTGTCCGTTGATTTCCACGCTATGCATAAAAGAACCCTTGGTAAGCACATTCTTAGAGCCTAGTCCTACTAGATTTATGGCGGGGGGAGAAACAGCTGGGAGACACAGTCTTTCATAGCAAGCGGATCGTATTACATGCAAACTGGAACCACTGTCGAAAATACCCGTCAGCTCATTACCGTTCAACCTGACGCTTATCTGTACAAGAGAATTTTTCTGTTCGGGAACACTGAGACTGATACTCATGGCTTGACTTTCAGGGGTTTTATTATTTTTCACCGGACAGTTAGCAGAAACGTGGTCATTCGTAAATTGGTTACAATTAAAACATTTTCTTCCGCGGTCTTTAAACGGACAAACACTATGATTTTTATCGCCGCAGTTTTTACAACGCTGAAAGCGGGGAGACACGTCTGAAAGAGGGGTGAAATGTTTTTTTCTTTTTTGTTGTTTGTGGTTCATATGGAATCGTAGTATGATTTCGTATTTTTTCGAAAATACCTAATTTTTCCTTAAACTCTTTTAAATTTTTCGCACCATAAAGAATTACTTTGTTAGACGGTTTATCGGGAATACCATCTATAACATATTGAATTAGGGATTCTGTTTCGATGTTACCTCTGCTTGCTAGTTCTTTCATGACTAGAAAATATTCCTGCAGAGATTCTTCGTTGTTTAAATAACGTTTCGTCAACATTTTATGGAGTTGGGCGCTTATGCACTTCGAGGCAAATTCTTGTTCAAGAGCTGATTTAAGCTTAGCCCATGAAGTTAAGCCAGATTCACCTTGAATAAAGAGTTTCGCTAATCCAGTTAATGATCGTTTCGCGAATATTAATTTTTGAAGATCATTCCATGCGCAAATACTCGCCGTTTCTTCAAAATCAGTTATCCACTTTTCGATGGAATAATTATCTTTCCCGTCAAACTTTCTCAA
Source organism: Dolomedes plantarius (assembly GCA_907164885.2). Lineage (NCBI taxonomy): Eukaryota > Metazoa > Arthropoda > Arachnida > Araneae > Dolomedidae > Dolomedes > Dolomedes plantarius. The sequence continues at coordinate 194,735,934 of OU015497.1, forward strand.
ACTGTCTTCGATATCATGATAGGAAATAGTAAATTTAGAAAATTTATCTACTGATGGTTCTACACGGGTTAATTCGCTAACTTCGCTACGAATTTCTTCGTTCACGTGTTCATCGTCGCTATCAGATTCAAAATTATCATTCTTAAGCGTTTCAATATCTAATAGGCTATCGAGAATTCGAGTAGCGAGAACAATTTCATTTCCGTCACAATCAATACATAAAATATTGCAAATTGTAATTAAATTAGCAAGCCTAACGTTTTTCACAGCAAAAGTTAATTTCTTCTCATAGTGTTCGTCGTTTTTCTGGTAGTCAAAGCCAGAAAATTCTCGTAACCGTTTCCGGTTTAATCGGTCACCTTCAGTTTCATAAACAAAATTATGCAAACATTTTATAGATTTAACAGAAGCAGACTTCAAGTTTGCTTTGATTCGGGGAATATCAGCTAATTTCATTTTTTCCATTTAGAGTCGTTAATCGTAGCAAAAATCGTAATTAATCGTAAATCGTATAAATAGAATTATCGTGATTAGCCGTAATTCGAAGAAACAAAACAGTCACTATCGTAATTCATAAAAATAGTCTTACTTTAGTTCGGAGTCCGTTGCATCGTATTGCGTTGATGGAGATTCGCGTCGTGTTCTCGTAGATTTCTTTCTAATTCATATCTAATACCTCTTCTGACACCATCTTCTGTGGGCGCGGGGTTGGAGTAAAAGATCCACAACATAAACTAACTAGAAACCATCGTAAATAACAAAAACAATTACATTTATTTAGAAAGAATTGAAAGAAAAACGTAGTCCGTCCACGACGGAATCCAAAGCGGGAGTCTTAATGTTCTCCCCAAACAGAGTAGAGGGGTCGTGATAATGTTCGTGCTAGCGGCGCCCTCTTGCGCCAGACATAATATGCGTTTACAAATAACATTTCATGAAGTTTAAAGTTCATAGTTAAGAGTTCAGTTCTGCTTTCTACAAATATATATATATATATATATATATATATATATATATATATATATATATATATATATATATATATATATATATATATATATATACATATATATATATATATATATATATATATATATGAAGGCGGGTCGAGATCACCTTAATCCACAAAGTTTTCGAGTAAATCAAGTAAATTTCAAGTAAAACAGCTCAAACTTAAATCAAGAATCCAAGGTGGGAGAGCTAACAAATGTACTTATTTATTTACAATATGTACAAATAAAACTAAATTCAAGAGCAGCGAGTTGCTCATTATCAGGTGAGAGTCGAAAGTCCGAGTGACAAACTCTAGGACGTTACAAAGTTTCTTCTCTCGCGCGCAAAGCGCCATCTATACGGGTGGGTCCAAATATTCCACCCCCGCGATGAACAGTGGTTCATAAATCTAGTACTACACTGGAATCACTACAATGAAATATGACATTAATATACATGAAAAATTAAAATATATAAAATAAGAACTGGAACAATATACTAAATATTAAACAACGTATTATCACTAATTACTAAGTAAATAAAGAATAAACTGATGTATATGCATATTAAACAAATTTAAATTTCAAATAAAGGTTAAATATGAAAAATGAATAATCATGTTATTGACAAGAAAAAGGTAATATGGAAAGTTTATGAATAGGTCTCTTTAGTTCTCAATTAGCAGTTTTCAATCGTACTACTCGTACATTACCGTCTTTATCAGGATACAGTTCAAGAGTCCTTGCAAGAGACCATTTCAATGGTGGTAGATTATCATCTTTGATCAGCACAAGATCTCCAACAGCTAAATTTGATTTCTTAGTGCACCACTTTGTGCGCTGCTGTAACTGAGTGAGATAGTCTGATGACCACCTTTTCCAAAAACTTTGAAAAATTTGTTGAGTGAGCTTCCATCGTTCGGGTGGAGTTAATTTTGTGGAAGTCAAGTCTGGTTCAGGAATTGAGTTCATCGAAGTCCCGATGATGAAATGTCCAGGAGTTAATGCCGTTAAATCACGAGGGTCATTTGATACAGGAACTAGAGGTCTTGAGTTTAAGCATGCTTCAATTTGCGTTATCAAGGTGAAGAATTCTTCAAAGGTAAGAATTTGTGATCCAACAGTTCTTTTCAGATGGTTTTTCATTTGTTTAATCGCGGCCTCCCACAGACCTCCGAAGTGAGGTGCAGAAGGTGGATTAAAGTTCCATTTAATATTCTCTTCTGCAATGTAGGCATGAAACCTTTCATCAGCCAAAACTTGTGATAGCATTCTTTTTAATTCCTTGTCAGCTCCTACAAAATTTGTTCCTGTGTCAGAAAATAGTTCCAGAGGTTTGCCACGACGAGCTATAAATCTTTTCAGCGAGGCTAAGAAGGCTTCTGAAGATAAGTCGCTAACTACTTCCAAGTGAACAGCCTTTGTGGACATACATATGTAAAGGCAAACATAAATTTTATAAGGTTTAATACCTCGTCCCTTACGAGTCTTGATCATGAATGGACCTGCGAAGTCCAGTCCGACGTGTGAAAATATCTTGTTGGGCTTCACTCGAGCAGGAGGCAAATCTCCCATGATTTGCGTAGCTAAATTTGCCCTGTTTCTGAAACACTTCATGCATTTCCAAACAATTCTTCTAACAACTTCGCGGATGTTAACAATCCAAAATTTTTGTCTTATCGAAGAAATAGTCAGTTGGATTCCACTGTGCAGATATTTTCGTGGTAATGTTTAATGATTAATTCTGTCACGTAATGTTTTTTGGGAAGTATAATTTGATGTTTTTTATCGTCTGAAATATTAGCATTCCTGAGTCTTCCCCCAACTCGCAATAAATCTTTATCATCAAGAAATGGATATAAGTTAGCTATTTTGCTGTTGGGGCTTAATATCTTGTCTTTCTTCAAATTCCGAATTTCATCTTTAAACTCTAACTTTTGCACAATTTTCACTATGACATCGGCTGCATCATTTAACTCCTGACTTGTCAAGAAACCTGTTGTTTTTATTGATGGGAATTTACAGTTTTGCACAAATCGAAGAATCCAAGCTACAACACGATTTAGTTTAATCCATGTTGAAAATTTAGATAATATTTCTGGTTCATGGTGGTCATCTGTGACAGTGCATATCACAGCCTTTCTTCTTTCTGGAATAGTTTCCTCCTCCAAAAGAGGAGTTTCTTGTTCGGATGGCATTTCTTCGCTTGCCAAGTTAGGGCCATTCCACCATAACATATTCCCTTTTAGTTCATGAGCAGAACATCCTCGAGACAGAACATCTGCAGGATTCTCGGATCCTTTACAATGTTTCCAAGCAAAAGGTTCGATAATGTCTTGAATTTCCCGCACTCGATTCGCAACGAATGGCTTCCAAACATCGGCAGATCCCTTTATCCAATGTAGGACTATTTGCGAATCGCTAAAACACTTGATGTTATTATTAGGGATTTGAAATAAAGCTTTCAGGTAACGGGCTATTCTCGCAGCAATAACTGCACCTAATAGTTCCAAGCGTGGCAACGTGATTTTCTTGAGGGGTGCCACTCTACTCTTGGCCATGACGAATGAAGTAGAGCGGCTCGCAGAGTCTCGAAAATAGGCTACAGCTTCATATCCCGTTAGGCTAGCGTCGGAAAATACTAAGAGCTCAATTTTGTCAAAATTTACTTTATGTTCAAAATACCTTCTAGAAATATTCAAATTTTCTAATTCATTAATCTCTTCCAACCATTTTAGAAATCTTTCCGATAAATTTTATGGTAATTGTTCGTCCCAGTCAATGGCTTGTTGCCACATTTCTTGCAATAAGCATTTAACTCGCATTACGAAGGGCGAGATGTAACCAACAGGATCGTAAATCTTTGCAACAGTTTGCAAAACGTGACGTTTTGTGATGCAGGAATTTGACATTTCTGAAGCTGGTTTCAAGTCTAAGGATATTGTATCGTGATTATTGTTCCAAATGATTCCTAAGATTTTAGATGGGTTTTCCGAATTTTCTTCAATAATTATCCCTTTTTCCTTCCATAACGTTCTTAAGCCAGGGGAATTAGTTTTGAATTTTCTTAAATTCATACCTGCATCTTTCAAGATTTCTGAAGCTTCCGAGGACAAATTAAACGCTTCAGTATTCGAACTCGCTCCATGATGCAAGTCGTCAACGTATAAAGATGAGTTTAACATCTCGTAGCATGCAGGGTTACTTTCTGAATATTTTTTAATGTGAAATTTTATCGTAGCAGCTAATATGAAGGGAGAAGAATTGACCCCGAATGGTAAACGGTTCATGTGCATAATTTTGAATGAATCGGGATCATTATTTCGGAACCACAGAAATTTTAAGAATTTACGATCTTCCTCGGCAATGCTAATCATTAAGAAGGCCTTTTCAATATCGGCTGAAAATGCGATTTCATATTTTCGAAATTTTAAGATTACGTCTAATAAGTTAGGATTTAAATTGGGACCAGGCAATAATAATTCATTAAGTGATTTTGAATTTTTTCCTTTGGACGAAGCATCAAAGACTATTCTTACGCGCGTAGTAATTTTATGTGGTCTGATAATAGCTGTATGAGGCATGAAGTAACCAGAATCGAAATTTTCGTTTTTATCTTCCTCCACTATCCTATTTTCTTCTTGATGTTTAATAATACTTTGGTATTCCTGACAAATCTCCTTATCCTTACTTAATTTATCCTTTAAAATGTCAAAACGTCTTTTAGCTGTTGCGAAATTACTGTCTAGTTGTGGTTTAGTGTCTTCAAACAAAAGTTTAGTTTCATATCTACCATCAACAAATTTTAAATTATCATTAAAATATTGTAAGGCGTTTAAGTCTCTTTGAGAAAAACATTCATTTTGATCTTCAACAATCCCGAGGGATTCTAGCTTCCAAAAGGAACTTATGTCAAAATTTTCTTTTTGTACGGACGTGAAAAAGGAATGCAGTTCGATGTTTTTCCGAGCTGAGTACTTTAATTTACCCATAAACGCATAACCGAATATTGTTGACACTGCGTATAGATCTTTATTTATATTTTGAATGTTTATCTGCTTAGTATGGACTTCGTAGTAAATGTCCGCTCCTAATAAAATACAAATAGGCGCCTTAGGCGATTTGTTTTCGTCAACGAAATCTGAAATCAGCAACTGGTTGTTTATTCCCAGTTCAAGTAATTGCTGAGTACAGATAGATCTAACACTCGCTTGAGTTATGAGATCAGTGGCGATTACTTCCGCTTTCACGTAGAGTTCAGGGTCAAAGCGGCTTGTGAGTTTCACAATATATACTTCAAATATTTGCTGCGCTGGCTTTTTCGCCCCAAAAGAATATAAACTCAATTTTTCTTTACGAATAAGGGGAAGTTTCAATTCCCGAGCTAGTGATTTAGAAATGAAACTTCGCTCACTACCTGAGTCAAGAAGAATTCTAACCCTTTTAGATTTTATATCAGATTCTGCAATAGCACAACAAGTTTTTAAAATAATACTTTGATTAGTTTCTACCGAATTGCACTGTGATATCGAACTTAGAGTTTGAGTGTCGGGATTCGCGCATTTGGGTACTTCAGGGGGCTTGGCATCTGAAATTTCAGGAGTTTCGGTTCTAGTTCTGGCGTTACAAAATAGTTTACTGTGCTGAAAACTATTACAAATAGCACATGGAGGTATTTTTGCTTTACAATCGGAAATAAGATGTGATTTCAAGTAACATCTATAGCAGCAACCTCGTTTCTTTAAAATTTGTCGTTTTTGTATATCAGGAACGACTTCACAAAAATGGGATTTGTGTTCGTTTGACCAACAAAAAATGCAGCAAGGTTTGGTCATGGTGTTTAATGCGTGTGCAGATTTAAATATCTTTTTAGTACGGAAGTTTTTGTTTGGATTTGCGCTATTGTTTTTATACACAGGTTCATCAGGATTTATATTACAGTTCGAGTTCATTTGCATCACAGTTTCCCTGAATTGCACTTCTGTTTTCAAAAACTGGATAAGCTCAGATATATCAATTTCTTCCCTATTTTTGCGTTGTCTGCTAAATTCTAGCGCTATATCATTAGGGAGTAGTTTTAATAAAATCGGATACAATAAATGACCGTAAGAACCAGAAGCAACTCCTAACGACTCCAAACTTCTTATTTGGATTTCAAGCTCATCGTAAAATTTTCGGAATTCTTTTATGTTAGAGGAATTTCGCAAGGGCTCTAAATTTAACAATTTAATCATTAATGAATTGATGACGACTTCCCTTCTTCCAAATCTGGATTCTAATAATTTTACTGCAGAATCATAATTTTCATTTGTTAAAGAAAATCCGCTTACACTTTTTAAGGCAGTTCCACCGAGAAACGTTTTTAAATAATTAAACTTGTCTATTTTCGATAATTTCGTGTTGTTGTGGATTGCACTTTCGAATTGTTGCCAAAATTCTAGCCAATGGCTTGAGTCGCCGAAAAATTTATCTATGGTAAGCTTAGGCAACTTAACGACATTTGAATCAAAACTCTGAGAATTAAGCGATACATCGCTATTGGTCGGCTCGCTATTATTGTTTATACCCGATGTATTAACTTCATTCGAAGCAATTTCTTTATTTGATAATTCACTTAATTTGTTTTTTAGCTTTCTTTTAAAAGCAATAATTTTAATCTTATATTCATCACAAGAAAGTACTTCTGTTTCGATTTCTTTAACTGTCAAATATTGTTCAATTTCTCTATCAATACCTTTCAATTCTTTTGATTTTTCGTCTAATTCATCATACAAGGTTTCGATATCAGTTTTATCAATATCTTCTGCTAATTTAGCAGGAATAGCATTTAACAGTCTAGTTGTTAAGTTCCTCAAAACGGAACGCTTCTTCTTAATTATTTCTAACTTTTCAGCCATTTCGAGTAAATTAGAAACTTCAATAAATCATCAAAGAATATTCAAATATCTCTCACCTGAATCATCTAAAGGTCTGCTGATCCCGGGGTTCGTGCAACAATGCAGGCGGGTCGAGATCACCTTAATCCACAAAGTTTTCGAGTAAATCAAGTAAATTTCAAGTAAAACAGCTCAAACTTAAATCAAGAATCCAAGGTGGGAGTGCTAACAAATGTACTTATTTATTTACAATATGTACAAATAAAACTAAATTCAAGAGCAGCGAGTTGCTCATTATCAGGTGAGAGTCGAAAGTCCGAGTGACAAACTCTAGGACGTTACAAAGTTTCTTCTCTCGCGCGCAAAGCGCCATCTATACGGCTGGGTCCAAACAATATATATATATATATATATATATATATATATATATATATATATATATATATATGTGTGTGTGTGTGTGTGTGTGTGTGTAGACTTTCCTGTCTACGTAGCTGGGTGGCGTCTAGGGGGTGTCCAATAATTGCACTCTTGAGTCAACTATACTTGTTAAAACTTAACAATAATCGTTTATTAATGTAGATAGCAATTACGATATGCCGGAGAGCCTACTTTTACTGTCTCCGGTACAATATAACAATAATCACGGGATAGCCTAGCGCAATGCTTCGCTTCCCTTCAATAGAACAAAAGATCGGGCAGATTTCTCGCTCCCGTCAAATACACCACACGCAGGCCTTGACTCGCCCTGTTGGAATTACAATCTCTCTCTCTCGTGCTTCGCACGGGGATTCAACGCAGCCTCTCTCTCGTGCCTATCGCACGGAGTCCAAAACACAACCTTTCCCTCTGGATGTCTGTACCTCTCTCTCTCGTGCAGAGGGCATTTTTCACCCCACGCTTCGAATCGCCTCCAAGTCGGGGTCATTCAACCCTCGACTGTTCCCTCAAGAATGTCGCAGGAAGAAGGTTTTGGTGCGTCTCTGGCTACGCATAGCAACAGAGAATATTACTATGGCATAAGAAAAGATTTCGAATAAATCCTACATATATATATATATATTATATTTATATATTTATATATATTATATTTAAATATATATATATATATATATATATATATATATATATGTAAGAGATTTTTGTATAAAACTTCCTTCAAAATTCTGAATTTTAAGAATTTTAGCCCTATTGGAACAGTTTTTTAATGGGAACCAATGAATGGCTCCGGTCGGATATATAAACGAAACGATCCGAATCTTCAGGAGCAAAATACAATCCCTCCCAAAATAATGGTTTGAGATGGATAAATAAATAAAAGGATCCACGAAAACCAATTTGATCGGAACTTTTCATTTTGGTTCATATCCATTCCAAGCCCTGGTATAGACCTAAAAAAATCACCAAATAGTAGCTCATCAGAGCAGAGGCTTTAAAAATACAAACACTGAAGAAACCCATGGCATGATTTTAACAAAATTTGTTTTATTATGGTTCTTTTTTATCGAATGGGCTGTAAAAATTGCATTATTTTATAGTGAACTTTTGCTGTTTTGAATTACAGATAAATGAACTCGCAATTTCAGTGTTTTATAGATAAAAGCACCAACTGATAATTGTTAAATTATGACTTAATAAGTTTATCCTTGAGCATCCAAACATTCAGATCGTCTTATGAGCATCCATCTTGTATCCCAATTTCCCCCAAAACACACTCACCATAATACACTGCTGGCCACTGAAAATGCAACACCCTGAAGGAAACATGCAAATAACATGAAATTTACAACATGCATTAGCGGAGGTGAGATATGCAAATGGTTAGAATTTCAGCGCAGACGCACATCACGCGCGCCTGTGGCGCCACTTCAAAGCGCTATTTAAGGCTTGGAGATTTCGACGATTTCAAGTTCGGTAATTGTGTTTTTCTTGTGGTTTTTAAAAAAAACGATCAATTATGCCTCGTCGAAAACAGCGATCATCTTTTGATCAAGTATCCGATTTCGACAGAGGAAGGATAGTGGCCTACCGAGATTGTGGATTATCTTTCAGGGAAATCGGTAGTCGTGTTGGACGAAACCAAACAACTGTAATGCGGATATGTGATCGTTGGATGCAGGAGGGTACAACGGACCGGCGTGTTCGATCGCATCCACCTCAGCGCACCACTTCACGTGATGATAGGCAAATTTTGCGCATGGCAGTGACGCATCGCTCATTAACATCACGAACCATAGCACAGCACATGCAGTCTGTAACGCATCATCCAGTGTCTGCGCGTACCATTCGACGCCGCTTACAGCAGAGTGTTCTGTCCGCAAGACGTCCATTGCTTTGTCTACCCTTGACGCAGAACCACAGACGTCTCCGCCGCCAATGGTGCGATGACAGAAGGATGTGGACGGCAGAATGAAATGAAATTGTCTTTACTGACGAGTCACGCTTCTGTCTGCAACACCACGATGGTCGCATTCGAGTCTGGAGACACCGTGAAGAGAGGATGCTGAACAGCTGCGTTATGCACCGCCACACTGGTCCTGCACCGGGTATTATGGTATGGGGCGGTATTGGATATCACTCTCGCACACCTCTAGTACGCATTGCCGGTACTTTAAACAGCCAGCCCACATCTCCGAGGTGTTGGAGCCAGTTGTCCTTCCTTACCTTCAGGGCTTGCCCACAGCCATATTTCAACAGGATAATGCGCGACCACACGTGGCACGCATTGTCCAACGGTTCTTCGTCAATCGCCAGATTGAATTGCTTCCCTGGCCGCCTCGCTCTCCGGATCTTTCGCCGATAGAAAACATGTGGTCCATGGCCGCTCTACGATTGACCCAGATTCCATCCCCAGCTGCCACAGCAGATCAACTTTGGCAACGTGTGGAAGCTGCTTGGTCTGCTGTACCCCAAGAACTCATCCAAAGTCTCTTTGAATCAATGCCGAGGCGTGTGGCAGCGGTGATCTCCAACAATGGCGGCTACTCTGGCTACTGATTTTGGCAGGAACCACACTTCACAGAAGTCTATAAATTTAATCATTTGATACTTGGTCAACATGTTATCTACAAAATAAATTTTGTTGTGTTATCTATTGTCTTTCTTGGTGTTGCAATTTGGGTGGCCAGCAGTGTACCTCTTTGCTGTTTCAACACCAATTTATAAAATATCGACATCGAAGATTCCCTATTCGTCTATTTATTGAATTCGAATAATTCTCTACACTGAGTGGCCAATTTATTGTCACCACCTGACAATTATATGCAAATCTGATATGACGTCACACTTTCTACTAAAGAGGGGATTCGTATAAAAAGGATTTCTGGATGATTGTAAAAACAACTGAAGAGTAGTACTTGGGAAAAGAGGGGTACAAAACGCGATTGGATGGACTTTGAAAATGGAATGAGTGTGCCAGATGCAGCGAAACTGCTTCGCTGTGAAGTACTCAAGAGTAATTGCCTTTCATGTTTACAAAGAGTACGCTACCAAACAAAAACCCGGACATGTTAAGAGGGGAATCCCTTTAATGAATCTCTAGTTCTTTCTTCAGGGATGGTTCAGAATATACAGTACAAAATTGAAAAGTTTCTCTTCGCAGATTTTAAAGAATTTCACGCTTTCTCCGAGGAAGGTGTTTTTTTAGCAATCAAGCTTTGTCATCCCAAGTTTCTTCTTAAGTGGTTCGTAACAATTCATTGACTGAGATTTGTCTTTAGATATTTTAAACATGCTTTTTATGAAATTAGAAATGTACATCGAAATCTAAAATTTTCACTCGAAAACTCGGATGTTCGAATAATTTCCGAAAGTTATTTGTTGGTAAGTAAGCAATGATAATTAAGTATCGTTACTTTTAAGGAAACATTTATAATGTGTTTGAAAATTATCTCGTTCAACATCATGAAGAAAAATTTATTTTCTATAATTGGAATTTACATCTTTACTTTCATTTCAGATCATTCGCAATTTCTCTGTGGAATACCATCACGAAGACATAGACATGTTCACTCGACTAGTAAATATTCCCGACAAGCCCTTGAGATTTAACTTTTTGGACCGTTAAAATAAATCGTGCTCACGTAGTGCGAGTGTCGCTTTTATTTTATCTTCCTACGATAAAACAAACATGTCATTTATACGCGTACTTTTGGTGATGAACTGCTCCAAAGAAATTATCGTTCTCCTACCGAAGAATATTTCATGAAATTCTGGAGTACATGCTGTGTTCATCGTGTTTTATTCGTGAAGACGAGGCATCAGTTGCGCTCGTCCCGACTGTGTGGCAAACTCGTGTAATGTTGCTTCAGATTCGTATTGAAATATTATTAAATAGTTATTTTCACGGACGTTGTTTTCAAATCTCTTGCAGATTGGATAATCAATAGTCATTATCTTTCACATCGGCTGACCTCGCAGATCTTGGATGCCCCTCTTAAGGGGTCATACGACTGTTAGAAGTCGAAAAAGTATAAAAATTGTGTCACTTTCGACATTCTATATCTTGAAAAGTATAAGAAAATACTTTTCAAGAAATTAACTTTAAAAAAATTATGATTTAAAATCATAATTTTTTTTGTGCCTGTTTCTTGTTTGATAGTTAAAAATAATTTGTGTTAGATAGTCATAAATAATAAGCAGTTTGCTCTGGATAAAAGTGATATCAGAGCTCCAAAAAAATTGAGTTTAAGACAAAATTTCTGCTTTTAACATATACTGCTGAAACTAAAGTTTAATTTGAACCTAAATTTGTATATATTTAAGGTATATTTCCATTTTTACTATCAAACTGAAAATAGTGCATTTTTTTCTTAATAAATTAAATTTTAACTATGCATGAAAAATGCATTCTCTAGAGATCTGTAAACAAATTTAGGTTCAGTTTCAAGCAAATGATAATAAGTACCATCTGGAAAATTTTCATGCAAAAATATGAAATAGTTCTAGAGATAACAAGTGCGTTATGTGAAAAAAACACATTTTGAAATAAATACCTTTGAAATAGTGCCCTTTAAATTTGTTTACAGTAAACATCTGACACGTTTTTATTCATAACTTCCGTAATTATGAGAATTTTTTCAAGTGGATTGTCTTAAAATTTTCAGAAAAGGTTAGTCTTTCATGTGCATTTTTTTCAAAAAATCGATTTTTTTTTTTGACAGTTTAATAGTCGTATGACCCCGCTACGGTGAATTTTTATCCGAGAACTTTTCTTATCGCAGATTAAAAAACTGCATTTTTTTAATTCTCTTTTCGACATATGATACCAGTCGTATGGTAATTTAATTTCCCTCTCACACATGATACATATGACAGTTATCTTCTAAATTACCTACAATCTAAGAGAAAATGATTCTTTCCTCATTTTTCATTATCATTCTCAAGTAGGAATTAAGGTGACTGTCTACGTTCGGAGTCAATTTTAAAAAAAAAAAATTTAAAGGTTTTTTTTCATCTTTTATGGGAAAATAGCACTTAAAAATTAAAAAAAGAGACAAAAAAACTTACCTGTAAATAGCATACTTTTTTATAAATTGGTCAATTTGAAGTAATTTTTAATGAAATTTACCTAAAACACCTATCACTCTGCACAAAATCTTAAAGCCCTCACACATGATATTTTAATTTCCCTCTCACACATGATACATATGACAGTTATCTTCAAAATGACCAAAAATCTAAGAGAAAATTTTAAAATGCAAAAATAATACACGCAATTTTGTGTTCCAATATGAACATTTTTCACACTTTATTGAAACTTCATCTGGTGGACGGATGGCTTGAGATGGCTAGGCGAAGTCCGGCTAGTTTCTAATAAAGAACGAGAAGTTTTAAATTCTTCTGTGGTTGATATTTTAAAGGGCTGTAAATAATGGACACTCTATAAAAGGGAGAGTGTTCTTGTAAAAATGAATAGAGGTTTGAAGGCCTGCGACATCGGCTGATGCACCGCCAAAAACTGAATGAACTTGAATTTCACGCGATCCATCTGAATGAATTTCCCTCTAAAACTATCTGCATAGTAAAGTGAAACGGCGACATAATAAGGGTTTGTTCACATAGGAGTCCGTTGCGTTGCGTTAAGGGAAAGATGACGTTGAGACGAAAATAAACCAATCATAGGCGTTAAAAATTTCATTGCTAATCGTTTGGAGGCCTATGATTGGTTTATTTTCGTCTCAACGTCATCTTTCCCTTAACGCTACGCAACGGATTCCTATGTGAACAGGCCCTAAGAATATTCATTTGCGAGGTAGATCGTCCGAACGAAAATTGCAAACAATATCGAAATATCGACTGAACAAGTTACATATCAAGTGTATTATTATTAACAATGAGACCATGAAGCTAAAAAAGGAGTAGCTCCGTGTTCAAAAAGTGTCTCACATTTGGTCTCCGCCACTAGGTGGCACGTGCGCCGATCTTTCAGCGGCTTTGACACGGAAACCATATGCTTTCATATGTATTTTTCAAGAGAAAACAAGTTTTTTTAGTGCGTATTTAATATGAATTCTCTTATTCAACCTAACAACTGTTTATTTTCATTCAAAATGTTTATTTGAACTGCTTTTTTGCTAAACTTCATCAAAATTCTTAAAAGGAAATGAGTAAATAATGAGACATTATTTTCTAGAGCTAGTTAGTTACAAGCACATACTATAAGAACCCACACTAGCTGCAGTTACAGACTGTGCATTGTCCGAACATGAGATGACAAACATCTGACACATGAAGAGTCATACTTCATTACATAAATTTTTCAGAATAATTGTGTATTAGTTTCAGAATAAATGAGTTCAGAATTTTGTAATAATTGAATAATTAAGTAAATGAAATTACAGAAAAGAATTGTGAAGGAAATCTTTTATGGAAATAAATTGTGAGAAATACTACTGATTAACTACAACACAAACACGCATAGTAATATAAGAATATTTTTATTTGCAGATAAGTATGAATAATGCATCATACATAATAGCCTTTAAAAAGAAAAGCAACATTTTCTATCAATCACAAATAAATTCTAATCAGGCCAAATAAAATAAGAAGTCAATTCAGTATTTCATCATGCAATACTTTGAATTATCTTCCTTTGGAAAAAAAAATCAATCACATCATCTCATATTACACTTTTTAAAACTGGAGATATAACCGTGAAGTTGGTAAATTACTGAATACAAATTTTTTCAGCGAATTAAACAGGAAAAAAAAACCCAAATAACATTGACAAGGACAAATCAACTATATTTTTGCATCTTCACAAAGTATGGATTTCATTGTATTTACAGTAAAAAGATCTGAAAATATTATTTTTTTAAAATTAAACACAACAGATTTTGCATAAGCATTGTTAGTGACAACATTGTTTATCATACAATGAAAAGTTATTTACTTATCAAAACTAACTTAATAGTGATTGAACTCTATATTAAGGTTCCAGCATATTCACCAGTTTTATGAAGTTTTCATAGTAAAAAGTTTATTAGTAGATACTAAATATTTTTTACTAATAGTTAGCAGAGAAAAAATATTTTTTACTAATAGCTAGCAGAGAAAAAATATTAATTTCAAGTAGAAAAAAATAACTGGAAATATTTTGTTTCTGTGAACGATTGAAAAAAATGATGGTTTTAGCTCAGACGCGTATCTTAATTTGTCCTAACCACAAAATATGTTGGATAGAAGAAAAGTATTTCATATTTATAAAGAATTGAAATTAACAACATACACTATTAATACATTATTATAAAATAAAAATTAAATGCTTTATATACAATTTACTATAGATAAATTTGAACAAAAAATTATACATGACAGGTTTTACAGATCTTGACAACATTATTCATTGATATTGAAAAGGGAATTACTTTACAAATTGAATAGAAATACAGTTAGATATAATATCAGTTAATTTTAATGGTATAACAAAATATATTATTCAGTTAAATTATTAAATGAGTAGAAAAATTCAATCAAAAGTAATATAAATAAAAGCTTAAATTTAATAATAAATAATGAGATTTATAATTTCGATTGTTTTCTTAATTTTTCAACATTAGCGCAGAGTTTAGAATTTTTAATTTCTTGTTTGCATATAAAATGCATGCGCGTAATGAGAAAAAATTTAATAACATTTTGAGGTAAATTAAAGTTATGTTGCTCATTGCAACCTATTACTGGCATAGGAGGACCAGTTAAAATATCTTTTATCACTTGAAAAATGAATTTATTATTTAGTCTCTTTATTCTAAAAAAAAGGAACTCCCGCCGCCGCTGTCAAAAGCTTGTTACGCTATCTCCTCCGAAACCGCTGGGGGTATGGGGTCGAGACCAATACCAATAGATGCAGAAAAATGTGGGGAACAAAGTAAGACATGTCTCATCCTCGTCGGACGTTAAGTTTTTTTATTTTATGTTTTGTGGAAAAATATTGACTTTTTCATCTTCAGATTACGATAATTCGCCAAAAAATGATCGTAGAATTTTGATCTTTTTACAATCTAAGACTACAAACATTTTTCTTTCAAACTAGAGCTCATTTGTTTAAAAATATTTTAAAACAGACTAATATTTTCATCAAAAAATGAAACACCATTTTTCAAGAAATATTGACTTTTTCATCTTTAGATTACGATAACTCGCCAAAAAATGATCGTAGAATTTTGATCTTTTTATAATCTAAGACTACAGACATTTTTCTTTCAAACTACAGCTCATTTGTTTAAAAATATTTTAAAACAGTCTAATATTTTCATCAAAAAATGAAACACAGTTTTTCAAGAAATATTGACTTTTTCATCTTCAGATTACGATAACTCGCCAAAAAATTATCATAGAATTTAGATCTTTTTTACAATCTAAGACTACAGACATTTTTCTTTCAAACTAGACCTCATTTGTTTAAAAATATTTTAAAACAGACTAATATTTTCATCAAAAAATGAAACACAGTTTTTCAAGAAATATTGACTTTTTCATCTTCAGATTACGATAACTCGCCAAAGAATGATCGCAGAATTTTGATCTTTTTACAATCTAAGACTACAGACATTTCTCTTTCAAACTAGATCTCAAAAATATTTTAAAACAGACAAATATTTTCATCAAAAAATGAAACACAGTTTTTCAAGAAATATCGTCCCCTCTTAGTGCCTCTCAGTGCCTCTTAGTGCTGATTGACCGAGGCCCACTAGGGGCGACAGCTGGAGGATTTGTATCTTCCCCCGCCGCTGACCTCAAGGAAAGACTTTTAATGTGCCTACATCCGGCCTAGACACGAAAGCATTTTAGTAGCGCTCTTCGGTATTCGAACAGATCTCCCTCTGAAGCCCAACGCGCTACCACTAGGCTACCTCTGATCCATTTAATCGTATGCTCTCATCGACACTTACGTAAAACTTGCCGAACAATGTACTATATCTGCGTTTCCCAACCTTTTTCAAGTCGAGACCCCCGTTAATGGTTTCAACGCATCCTGCCCCCTCCCCACACACACACATACGCACTACTTCCCATCCAGCATATTTTCGTTAAAAAGACATTTTAAGACATAAAGAAAAAACACTAAACTGCCCTTCTCATAATTTTAATTGCAACTAAATGTTTAATTTACCAGACATGAGATTTTAAGATATGGAGAACATTAAGAGACATTCATTGCTCTTTGAAGGGTATGTAAAAGCAAAGACAGAACAGAATAGAACTTCAAGAAAAACAATGCACTTACCGTATTGGTTCAGAATTATATAACATTGAAATCAGAAAAACTTGTCTCAATAAAATTGCTTTAGTTCCATGGTCTACAAATGTTGACAAAATTTTCGGTGAAATTCGCAAAAAGTTATTCAAGTTAAACCCATGGCGATCCCGCAGAAAACACTTCGTGACCAACAGGTTGGGAACTCCTGCTTTAGTGTTTACAAAGCATCAGTCAGTTACATTGCGACATTTTAAAATGGGTGCTTTATAAAACTAAAGGAAAATCTACAGATATTTATTATAAATAAATGTAAATTAAGCTGTCCATAGATTCAATATAACTGCTGTGTGTATTCATACTGGGTATTTTTATGATTTAAAAAGATATACATTTAAAGCAGTATCTTTTATATAGCGGAGAATTCCTTAATCTGACCTTTGACGAAAAGATTTTTATTGTTAAAATTTGCTTTGTTACCGAATATATCCTTAAATAGGGAAAAAATGAATCCTCAAAGTGTCTCGATATGAAAACCTAACTGCGAATATCCTTTTTATGACTGGAGTGTTTGCACGCTCCAGTTTTATCAATAATTCAGATTCTCCACAGGCTTTATTAATTTTTTCTTCGTGTTTCACAAGCTTAAGGAAATTTTTGAATACCGTGACCGGGTATGATATTACATTGTTTGCATTTCCTCGTATATTGTTTACAACACTGAAGTCTTGGAAAGTTCTGAGAACTGGCATTCTAGTATTCTTTAATGTGAATCCATAGATAGAAATTTGTTAATACGTTAATTCTTTCCTGGTGCTATTCATGTATGGATAGAAGCATATAATACGTACATTAGAGAAATTGGTAGAAAATGAAAGTATTGTGATCGATTGCATTAATCTTATAGTGTATCGATTTCTGCTATTGAATTTGATCAATAAATTGAAAGAAAAAGTTTCTACACGCGACGCTCTGCGGGTTCTAAACAAAGATCGTATGTTGCAGTTTGAATTTTGCATTTAGCCAGTGATGTATCACTTAGCACAAAGCGTCTGAATTTCGTATGTGAAATCAAATCTAACATCATTATCGTCTATCGATGGGTTCAATCGAATATTGTTTTGAGAACAATCAGTAGAAGTATGCACAACCTGAGGCATATTAAAAGCGATGAATAATGAAACTTCAGCAATTTTTTAATCCAACTTAGAAGCAAATTTTTTTTATCCTATTTCGATCTTTTAAAAAAATGGAAGAAAAGAAAATTTTCCGGAATGCACTATGGAATTTTTTATCATGGCTAGGATTTGATTTTCTGCCGTCTCATTGTAATAAGAACTGGGTTCTCCGAATAAAAAAGTGTATTGTTACATATTTGGCAGTGTCAACATCTGTTATGGCCATATATGTACCCATTCTTATAGCTTACAATCATTATCATAAGCGCAAACGTTTGGAATTTATCTCGAATTTCATTCAAGCCATGTCTGCCATTTCTCTCTGTGTATCTGTAAGGAAAGCCTAGGTGAAGCAATTACTTCAAGACTTGAACGCGCATAACGTAAAGAACTGAAAACAAGATAAATTTCCAGCCTTCACTGTCTACCTGATTGGCAATCTACCGTATATAATTTTGACGTCTATTTATGAGGCATATATAGAGCAAGAATTAGTATTGCTACTGGATCCATACCTTCCGAGCAAACGTATCCACGACTTACTCATGTTTTATATATGCGCCATAAACTATACAGTGCATTTTTACGTCCCAACGGTCGTCGGTGTAATATTTTATACAGTTTATAAACATGTTGTCCTAATTCTTTCAGACTTCGATACAAAGTTAAAATTATTGATGCAAAGAAAAGATTTTTCTGCATTCACGCTGAATCATATTTTGAAAATGTATTCGCAGTTCGTCGTTCTCATACTTGATTTCACCGATATCTTCACCACGCCCTTGTTTTTCGCGATCGTCATGTACTTCATGAAAATTATCTCCGTTTTGGCTGCCGTCATCATCACAGCATCTTTCACGTCTTACGAGTGGCTATGTATGAAGGAGACTAGGCCGGTTTTGTGAAGGGGAATTGTTCGTTCTGTGATGTAGAAACTTATCTGCTATTGATGCTTATGGGATGAAAACAGTCTCCTTAGCAAAGGGAAAATGAAGGGATGGAAACAGTCTAAGTGGAAGTCCGGAAGATAACTTGGAGGAGATGGAGGTGAGGAAAAAGAGTCGCTATTTGTAAGTCTTAATGATATCCTTACTGTTGAATCGTTGATGAGGGATCAAATCCAAGTTGTAGGATCCTTGAAGTGTCGTCCCATGAGATCAGGAGATGTACAATGGTACAGATTAAGTTCTTTAAGGGACGAGAGACTACGGTTCTTCACAATTTTCAACGAACGGTACCAGGAGTCCCCTAATTCGGGTGGCTGGAAAGAGGAGCCGATTACGTGATCGTAAGATACTGCCTGTGTGCCGCAATCACCCGGTATTCACTGTCAACGTTAGCATGAAAAAAAGAGGCTGGTAAGCAAGTAATCTTTCAAAGCATTAAAAATTAAAAAAATGTTTATTTTCTGTGCCGTCTTGGGTAACATGAAAAGATATTTACAACCAAACAAAGGAGCTCGGAATTATTGAGCTATAGAAAAAAAAACGAATGTGACCGCATTGGTCTAAAGACTGAAGATGATCAATAACATTCAACATCTAAAAAAATAGCCCCTCGATGCAGAATTGGCAGAGCCAAAACTGATGGGGTGCTTAAACTTCCAAAATATATAAGAGACAACTCTCTCACTAAAAAAGCTCTCTGGTATTTCTTCTCATGACTGGACAGGCCTGCAAAACACGGACAACGAGGGTTACAATAGCGAGAAAATCGCCAATTAAAAAAAATACAGATCACGTGCACGGCGTATGCAATATTACCGTAGCACCACCGCGACCGCTTAATGGCCAAGAAAAGAAAACCCGGCCTTGCCGAAACCACGCCAAGAGGAGAGTACGAAGCGCGCCGCCGAAATGGAGGACCGTGAATGGCTTAGCCCTGATACAACGAAATTCGAGCCTCTGCATGATTGGTCGAACGAGGGGAGAAAGAACATCTTCGGTGAGTGCCTTCACTCCAAGCTGGCGCCAATTTTACCCGTGGGAAAACTTCCTCTCGTACAAAGGAATAGAAGAGAACACACATATATATTTCTAACTTACAACTGATTTTATGGGCCAATTTAGTGAGCAAACTTACACGGCATGCGTGGACAAAAGCTAGTTGGATGTTCACATGACACACCCTGCAATTATCAGCCATAAAAAGTGCATTTTAGTGAAACTTAACAAGGGAATCCTGAGACTAACACCTGGCTAAGCAAATTATAGTTGAAGCTTTAACGGTTTAAGAGATGGGCACGGCTAAATTCTCAAGAACACACACTTCGAGGAAACGGTATAGAAATTACGCTATTTTATTTTAAGGGACAACTATTTAGAATTATAGATTTTACTTTAATTTAACGTGCGTTATGAGCCCAACCAAATTAATTATTTCTGGAACGAATTCCTCGTTACACTATGGATAGAAATTTTGAACATGATTAAAATAGATGCATTTATGACTTATACCCTGTGTAACATAGGAGGCGAAGTCACCAAGAAAATGAAGAGCATTAACGTGATACTGTCCCACATTTACGAGAGTCTTTTGCGTTCCGAGTTTTCAGACTCTAACGTTTTGTCCTTTATTCACCACACGATGACCAAAGAACCCGTTATTATGTCGGCAGGCGACATTTTCTTCTTCTCTAGAAGGTCTTTTTGGGATGGTATTTAGGAAATTGATGACACACGGTTTGCTTTTTCTTCAAATTCAGGAAAAATGGTCTTGAATTACGCTAAATGTCCCAAAAACGTTTTTGATGGGGCAAGAAAAAGTAAAACTGTTATTAAAAAGTATAAAGGAAGTTAACTAAAGGAAAATCACGTTGGAAGAGATTTCTTTATAAAAGTCCATGGAAATTAATAACAAAGGGATACTGTAGCACATCTATCCCTTTTTTCAAATATCATTCTGCATTAATTTACGATATCCCGAAATGTACGAAGTATTAATAATTTCCCGGAGTATTATAAACACGCCTCTTTTAGGTCACGCGGTACAGATGAAAACTCTTAAAACTTATTTATTTGATCATACACTTTAGAAATTTATTTACCTACTTTCGTTTGTTTAGGTTTAACCTTTAGCTTACGGGCCAATTTTTCCTATTCCCTCTTTAGAACGAGAAATTTCACACACCCTTTGTAAGAACGGCCATTAAAGAGTTTATATATATATATACAGGGTGTTCATAATTAAAGTGTGTCCATAATTTCAAAAGGCTGCAATAAAAGAACCACTGGTCAGAATGACTTCAAATTCGAACTGAATATACTGGAAGAAAGGGGTAAACGATTTGGCATAATAAAAAAAAGTTCCAAAATGTATCAATAGATGGCGCTGTAAGCGGTATACTATGCAAACTAATTAAAAGACACTCATGCGCACGACTCATTGCATGTGGTATAAAAGCGCGGGATATGTGGCGTTCCCAACATATTGTATCTGAGTAGCTTGTCATGAGTCTCTCAATGAAGGATCGCGCTCTTCTGGTGAAGCTCTTCTACAAGAACGACGACTGTGTGCCTGCAGCTTTAAAGAAATTCCGGTCATTAAAGGGAATGAAAAAAGGCTGTGGTCCGATTTCTGCAAAGGGTCTAAAGAATATGATTCAGAAATTTGAAGAAACAGGTTCTTTAGAAGTGAAGTCTGGCAGAGGGAGGAAATCAATTGCTTCGACGTCAGTAGTGGTAGAAGATGTGGCCACAGCATTAGAGGAAGGGACGAGCAGTGGTGTGCAAACGTGCAGTGCACGTGGTATTGCCCGATGTTTAGACATGCCTGCGAGTACGGTGCACAAAATTATACGCAATATCCTGCATTGCTATCCATACAAAATTACACATGTTCAGGACTTGCTTCCTGCTGACCTGCCAAGATGACAGGCGTTTTCTCTGGAATTTCTCGCTCGCATGGAAGTGGACAATGAATGGCCATGGAACATTTTGTGGACAGATGAAGCCCATTTCCCCCTCCACGGGTTTGTCAACACACAAAATTGCAGGATATGGGCAAAGGAAAACCCATTCGCAACTCAACCAGTATCGATGCATTCGCCAAAGGTAACTGTGTGGTGCGAGTTGACGGCATCGTGTATGGTAGGGCCATTTTTTTTTAGGAGATAGGTCCTGTGGGTCCTGTTACCTGTACCGTGAATGGTAAACGGTATGCGACTCTTTTGCGCAGCCAGGTCATTCCAACACTTCAATAGCGTGCACGTCTGGATAGAATCATTTTCATGCAAGATGGCGCTCCTCTGCACATCGCAAAGCGAGTCATGCAACTGCTCAAGAGGCATTTCGGAAATAATCGACTTATCAGCCGTCATTGTCCAACAGCCTGGCCTCCAAGATCACCAGACCTCAATCCTTGTGACTTCTGGCTGTGGGGTTATCTTAAAAATGTTGTGTACAGTGGCCCGATTGCAAATTTAGCTGAATTGAAGGCACGGATTACGCAACACATTCGCAACGTCACCCCTGAGACACTCCGGTCTGTTGTGGAACATGCTGTTTATCGCTTTCAGCTTGTGGCGGACAATGATGGAAAGCATATTGAACCTGTCTGCCACAAGTCTAGCGATAATTAACAGGCGTCTTCATTGTTGCTTTTTATGCGGTTTTTGGCCCAAGGACAATTAAAAACCGAATCATTATGTGCTTTTTATGCGGTTTTTGGCCCAAGGGCAATTAAGAACCAATTTTTCCCATCCAATGTGGTACGACCTTGCCGTGGTGGATGGGCTTTCCACTCACAGTGCCACAACTGTTGACTGACTTGGAAGTCATTTTTTCCGTCAAACGACCCAAACACACATGCACATTGAACACTACAGTTGGTTTACTGTGCAACTCATGCCAAAGCCGTCGTATTTCGATTCAAAATGTCACTTGTAGCCGAAACCACTTTCGTTATGCCGCTTACAGCGCCATCTATTGATACATTTTGGAACTTTTTTTATTATGCCAAATCGTTTACCCCTTCTACCAGTATATTCAGTTTAAATTTGAAGTCATTCTGACCAGTGGTTCTTTTTTTGCAGCCTTTTGAAAGTGGGACTTTAATTATGGACACCCTGTATATATATATATATATATATATATATATATATATATATATATATATATATATATATATATATATATATATATATATATATATTTGTAGAAAGCAGAACTGAACTCTTAACTATGAACTTTAAACTTCATGAAATGTTATTTGTAAACGCATATTACGTCTGACGCAAGAGGGCGCCGCTAGCACGAACATTATCACGACCCCTCTACTCTGTTTTGGGGAGAACATTAAGACTCCCGCTTTGGATTCCGTCGTGGACGCACTACGTTTTTTTTCAATTCTTTCTTAATAAATGTAATTGTTTTTGTTATTTACGATGGTTTCTAGTTAGTTTATGTTGTGGATGTTTTACTCCAACCCCGCGCCCACAGAAGATGGTGTCAGAAGTGGGATTAGATATGAATTAGAAAGAAATCTACGAGAACACGACGCGAATCTCCATCAACGCATTACGATGCAACGGACTCCGAACTAAAGTAAGACTATTTTTATGAATTACGATAGTGACTGTTTTGTTTCTTCGAATTACGGCTAATTACGATAATTCTATTTATACGATTTACGATTAATTACGATTTTTGCTAGGATTAACGACTCTAAATGGAAAAAATGAAATTAGCTGATATTCCCCGAATCAAAGCAAACTTGAAGTCTGCTTCTGTTAAATCTATAAAATGTTTGCATAATTTTGTTTATGAAACTGAAGGTGACCGATTAAACCGGAAACGATTACGAGAATTTTCTGGCTTTGACTACCAGAAAAACGACGAACATTATGAGAAGAAATTAACTTTTGCTGTGAAAAACGTTAGGCTTGCTAATTTAATTACAATTTGCAATATTTTATGTATTGATTGTGACGGAAATGAAACTGTTCTCGCTACTCGAATTCTCGATAGCCTATTAGATATTGAAACGCTTAAAAATGATAATTTTGAATCTGATAGCGACGATGAACACGTGAATGAAGAAATTCGTAGCGAAGTTAGCGAATTAACCCGTGTAGAACCATCAGTAGATAAATTTTCTAAATTTACTATTTCCTATCATGATATCGAAGACAGTTTGAGAAAGTTTGACGGGAAAGATAATTATTCCATCGAAAAGTGGATAACTGATTTTGAAGAAACGGCGAGTATTTGCGCATGTAATGATCTTCAAAAATTAATATTCGCGAAACGATCATTAACTGGATTAGCGAAACTCTTTATTCAAGGTGAATCTGGCTTAACTTCGTGGGCTAAGCTTAAATCAGCTCTTGAACAAGAATTTGCCTCGAAGTGCAGAAGCGCCCAACTCCATAAAATGTTGACGAAACGTCATTTAAACAACGAAGAATCTCTGCAAGAATATTTTCTGGTCATGAAAGAACTAGCAAGCAGAGGTAACATCGAAACAGAATCCCTAATTCAATATGTTATAGATGGTATTCCCGATAAACCGTCTAACAAAGTAATTCTTTACGGTGCGAAAGATTTAAAAGAGTTTAAGGAAAAATTAGGTATTTACGAAAAAATACGAAATCATACTACGATTCCATCTGAACCACAAACAACAAAAAAGAAAAAACATTTCACCCCTCTTTCGGACGTGTCTCCCCGCTTTCAGCGTTGTAAAAACTGCGGCGATAAAAATCATAGTGTCTGCCCATTTAAAGACCGCGGAAGAAAATGCTTTAATTGTAACCAATTTACGAATGACCACGTTTCTGCTAACTGTCCGGTGAAAAATAATAAAACCCCTGAAAGTCAAGCCATGAATATCAGTTGCCGTGTTCCCGAAGAGAAAAATTCTCTTGTACAGATAAGCGTCAGGTTGAACGATAATGAGCTAACGGGTATTTTCGACAGTGGTTCCAGTTTGCATGTAGTACGATCCGCTTGCTATGAAAGACTGTGTCTCCCAGCTGTTTCTCCCCCCGCCTTAAATCTAGTAGGACTAGGCTCTAAGAATGTGCTTACCAAGGGTTCTTTTATGCATAGCGTGGAAATCAACGGTCACTCCTTCGAATTGCTGTTTCATGTTGTCCCGGACGGAGCAATAAAATTCGACATTATTATTGGTACCCCTCTGTTAGATTTAGCTGACGTTATTTTGAAAAAAGATTCTTTAATTATTCAGAAGCCCTCCAACACGAATAACTTTTTATTGTTGATAGAAAATTTACCCAACTTTGTTACTAACGAATTAGATTTAAGTCACATTAACGATAAGCAAAGAAGAGACACTATTTTTAAACCTGTATCTACATATACGCCAAACAAAACTGAAACCGTAGATATTTCTAAGAAGATAATTTTAGACCACGATATAACCGCCAAAATTAAAGCCGCCCAAAAACGAGACGAAAATATTGAAACGATTAAAACCTTGATAGAAAAGGGAAATGATGAAGAACATTTTGTCAAAATTGGAATTTTATATAAGTATAAAAATGGAAGAGAACTTTTAATGGTGCCTCAAGAAATGGAAAAAGAAATAATCAAACGAATTCATAGTAAAAATCATTTTGCATCATCCAAGACCGAAGACGTTTTAAATCAAAATTATTACATACGTAATGTCAGAAAACAAATTGATAACGTCATTGCCAACTGCGTAGAATGTATCCTATTGTGACGTTGTCTCCATTTCTCCACGAACTTGTAATTATATAAGTCTGTGTTGCTCGTTCCTACCCCTCAGCATGAACTTGTCATCTATCGGCGAAATGTTAAACTGAGCGGTCTCATAAACTCTCGGATAAGAGGCCATAAATTTGGTGTAATATGCGATTCTGACGTTATACAAGTAATAAATACCTGAGTGGTTCGAGGGCTCTCCAGGATTTTGACACTATAGCGACATGTGGAATCCCATAAACTTTGGACACTTACGAGCACTTAAAACGCCGGAGAACGTCTTTGAATTCGCCGACCGTATAAAAAGAAGACCCCCAATACTCAGGGAGAGATCTGTTTTTGAGAGACGGAGAGAGCTGTTTTTGAGCGTGAGAGAGACGGAGCTCTCTGGTCCGAGAGGCCTTCTGTAGGCCAGAGTTGGCTGTGAACCCGAGCCGTCCTGACATCTCTAACATGTAAATTCTAACTCGCTGTATATATTTGCTTTTTGTAGTTTGTAGTTGTTTAAGGTGGCGTAGTAAAGTAATTGGAGCGAAATGCTTGTCGTTATTACTACCTACGTCACAGCTGGTGTCAGAAGAGTAGGATTATTGAGTTAGAGTTAGTTAGAGGTTTTTAGAAGAAGAATATGTCAGTATTTAGATATTGTTATAAGAAGAATACGTCAGTATTTAGATATTGTTATAAGAAGAATACGGCAGTATTTTAGAGTTTTTTAGAAGAAAATGTACGAGAAATTCGTCAGGAGCTAGAAAATTAGTGTTACTGAAGCTTGTGATTTTGAGAAAAACTTACGCCAGTAAGAAAAATTGTGGGAGCTTTTGATGTGAGAAATTCACGGAAACTTACGCCAGTAAGAAAAATTGTTGAAGATTGTGATTATGAGAAATTCACGGTACGACATAACTTAGTGCTCCGGGCCGAAAAGAAATATTTTCGCCGTGCTGTGTTTCCAGAAGGAAGGAGAAAGCAAGAAATTTTTTTCTATTCCTGTGAGTTCGAAAAGTGTATCATTCCAGTGCAGCGCTAAGAACGAGTGTTTCGATTTCGCCTGCAAGAGGTCGGAGGTCAACGGTACAGCTGATTCTCCCCGTGTGGTTCGTGTTTCCCCGAGTCGATGGAGCGAAAAAAAGGTGGTTGACCTATATTTGAGGGAGAGAAAGAAATTATGTGATTCTGTCTCTGGAAATGTGTTCTATGCAGTGAACTGTGTGTTGTGTTATTGTGGGCCTAAGGGCTGAAGATTATTTTTGTGTTGTGCCTATGGATTATCATAGATTCAAGCAGCTAAAAAAAAGGGGTGAGTCTATTTCCAAAAATTCTAGAAGTTATTTTTTAAAATTCTGTAGTTAAAATTCTTAAAATATTCAAAAATTTTCAAGACCTATCGGAAATATATTTGTTGATTTATGAGATTAGAGAGAAATCCAAAAAAAAAATATATATATATATATGTGATGAGATTCAATTGTTTTGTTTAAAGAGTGTATATGATATATTGTTCTCTTTGTAAAATTATTTTTTAATATTATTTTAAAGAAGTTCATTTTATATTGTTAAATACTTTTCTCTAAAGAAATATTTAAGGTCTTAAGATTTTTAATTTTGTGTAAATTTTAATAGTACTGTGATTCTATTGAGTTTTTAACTTACAAGATATTATTATAATTATTATTAGTAAGTCGGTAAATTAACGGGTAGCCATGGCGTTTTTGGGCAAAGGAAAAAAAGAGGATCTAGTTAAACTGGTTCAGGAACTGGAGATTCCTCGGGAAGGAAGTGAAACAATACTGGAACTGAAGGTTTTGGTTACAAGCCAAGAAAATTATGATCCCGAATTCGTGGCTGAGTTATACCAGAGTATTTTGAAGGCGAATCAGGAAGAGTTAGAAAGACGAGAAGCAGAGAAATCTCGTATACATAACTGGGAGAGGGAAAAAGTCCTACACAAAGAAAAATTGCAATGGGAGGCGGAGTTAAAAGCCAAAGAATTGGAATTAAATTTTGAATTAGAAAAATTAAGAATCGCACAAGGAACTTCTAGTTCCCAGTCCACCGCAGAAAGTATAAATTCGAGACCCACTGATTTAAATTTGAAAAAATTAATTCCCGAATTTAATCCGGATAAAACGGACATTAGTTTATATTTAGTACTTTTTGAGCGACAAGTTAAACGTGCAAAAATACCTAAGGAGAATTGGGTTTCGCACCTTGTAGGACTCCTACCGATTGATATAATTAGTGTTATAGCCAGAGAACCAGAAGAGTACGCAGAAAATTATGATCACATAAAACAGACCCTCTTACTCCGTTACAAATTAAACCCGGAGTCTTTTCGCCAGAAATTTGTATCCCATCAAAAGAATCCCCTGTCGACCTGGAAGGACTTTGCGTTCGAGTTGCGGAACTATTTACGAGAATGGCTAGATGGTTTAGAAGTAGATAATTTTGAATCTCTGAAAGATCTTTTGGTTGCAGATCAAATAAAGAAAAGAGCAAAGATGGAGGTACGCTAACACTTCATAGATAAATGGTCCGATATAAAAACGGAATCGGAAATGGTCGAGTTACTAGATGGGTATGACAGTGTAAGAGCAATGAGCCCAAAATTTAAAGATGCGAGGGATAGTAGGGTAGAGAGAACGCGTCCGTTCATACAAGAGAAGCCCCGAGAAAATAAGCCAAAGTTCTATCCCCCTGGTGCGTCAGCAGCACACGGTCCAGTAAACCGAACTAGGGCGTTTGATCGGAGAGTAAATTTAAAGTGCTTCGGTTGTGGCTCCGAAACGCACCTTCGCTCATCCTGCCCACGATTTCAGAAAAAAACAACGTCGGGTTCCGTAAACAATGTGCAAGAAAGTGAAACGCCTGATCTGTTAGAATCCTATACATTCCCAGGTAAGGTGAATGACCAAAAGATTGACATTCTTAGGGACAGCGGTGCATCTCTTGACATTGTTAGTAGAAGATTCATTTGTCCACAAGAATTTACAGGTGAGACAGTTTGGTTAAAACAACCGCTGAGTTTAGAGTTAATTTGCTTACCTTTAGCTCGTGTGGAGATAGCGGGAGATTTTGGGAAAATCATTACAAAGGCGGCTGTATGCGGAAATCATTTGGACCAAAATCGGTATTTATTAGGTAATAGAACGGCCGAGATGATACGAGAGAAATATGGGTATGATTTTTTTTCGGTAGAACAGCTAAATGCAGTCCAAACGCGCTCTTATACGAAGAGCTTACGAAAAGAGGCCGAAACGGTCAAACGAGATGCAGAAAACACGGTTGAATTGAGGGTAGATAATCGCGAAGAGCAGGAAAATAGCATCCCGATAGAAACGGAAGAGCCAATAGTAATTCCAGCATTGGAGGCAGAAGCTCCAGAATTAGACCTCTTAAAGATAGATAAGAAAGGTTTTTTGGAAGCGCAGAAAAAGTGTGAAGAGGTAAAAGAATTAGTTAGCCGAGTAAGCGAAACAAGTGCAGGAAAAGCAGATAAAACGTATTCGATTATTGATGGAATTTTAGTTCGGAATCGCGAAGATCGTTTTGGAAATGTTACAAAATTATTAGTAATTCCAAAAGCATTGAGACATCAGGTAAAAACGCTGTGTCATGAAGGTACGTCAGCGCATTTAGGTGGAACTAAATCAAAAGATAAATTGATCGGATATTTTTATTGGCAAAATTGCTATAAAGACATGGACGAGTTCGTGCGTAGTTGTGACCAATGTCAAAGAGCAGGGCGTCCGAACGAGAAGAAAAAGGCTCCATTGAAACTGGTTCCGGTAATTCAGGAGGATTTTAGCAGAATTAATATTGACACGTGCGGACCCTTACCTTTAACCACCGAGGGACACCGTTACATATTGACTGCAATCTGCATGACATCTAAGTACCCGGAAGCGATTCCGCTAGCAGATATTAGCTCAGTTAAAATAACCGATGCGTTATTAAATATTTTTAGCCGTACAGGATTTCCTCGCGAAGTGCAAAGTGATTTAGGAACTTCTTTCACTTCGGCCCTAACTACAGAGTTTTTTGATAAATTCGGTATTAAGGTACACCATAGCTCTGTACACCATCCGCAAAGTAATCCTGTAGAACGTTTTCATCGAACTGTAAAAAGACTTTTGAGGGCATTATGTCTTGAATCAGGTGCGGACTGGAATAAACATTTACCAGCCATTTTACTAGCTCTCCGTACAGTAGTACATGAAAGTACAGGCTATACACCATCTGAATTAGTATATGGTAAGAACTTACGAACCCCTGAAACCTTGCTAATGGAACGTTGGTTAGATCCGCTCCCTGAAGGTGACTTAGTAACAGAGTATGTTTTTAATTTAATAAATAGGTTGAAAAGATGTCGAGAAATAGCGATAACGCGAGTAGAGGAAATGCAAGGAAAAAGAAAAGTCTGGTACGATAAGAATGCAGTGAAACGGGAGTTCAAGGAAGGAGATTTAGTCTTAGTTTTGGCGACGACTCGACCTACTAAGCTTTCATTGAATTGGATAGGTCCTGCAAAGGTTAGGAATAAAATATCGGAAACCAATTATGTAGTAGAAATTCCTGGTAAGAAAAATAGGACTCAAATTTACCATATTAACATGCTAAAACCCTATTACACTAGACCCGAACATGTAAATTTGTTGAGTTATGAAGGCGATCTTGAAGTGAAGGAAGATCATGATTTAGATATCCCGTATTTAGAAAACAATCCTACGAATTTTGATTTTCGAGAATTAGTTAGATTTAGTGAGCTAGAGAAAAATTTGACAGCTGGTCAAATTGACCAATTAAAAGAAGTATTGGATAGGTTTGCTTCGTGTTTTTCAAATGATCCTGGTACCACAAATTTAGTAGAACACGACATTACTTTAATCAGCGATAAACCGATAAGATCAAAACCCTATCGCACTTCACAGAGACAAACGGAAATATTAAAATCAGAGATCCAGAAAATGTTACGTTTAGGGATTATCGAAGTAGGTGAGTCAGATTACACCTCACCGTTAATTTTAGTAGAGGCCCCAGGTAAAGACCCTAGACCATGCGTAGATTACCGACGGCTGAATGAAATCATTAGGACAGAGTATTTCCCCCTTCCAAACATCGAAGAGCGAGTGGAAAAAGTATCATCGGCAAAATATATGACAGTATTGGATTTGGCTAAGGGATATTGGCAGATTCCTTTAAGCGAAAAAGCGCAAAGATATGCTGCGTTCTGTACAACATTCGGAACTTTCAGATGTCTAAAAATGAGTTTCGGTTTAAAGAATGCACCATTTTTCTTTAGTAAACTTATGTCGGATGTATTAAAGGAAATGGAAGATTTTGCCGTCCCCTATTTAGATGATGTTGCTATATTTTCAGACACTTGGGAAGCCCATTTGAAACATATAAGTTTAGTTCTAGAGCGAATAAGAAGGGCAAATTTGAAAATCAAACCCGCTAAGTGTAAATTCGCGCAAAGCCATGTAAAGTATTTGGGTCATATCGTTGGGAATGGAGCGCGTACTCCAGCGGAAGCAAAAATTGAAAGTGTAAAAAGTTTCCCGACGCCGCGAACCAAGACTCAAATCCGTGCGTTTTTAGGATTATCTGGATATTACAGCAGGTATATAAGCAATTATTCCGTACTCGCAGCTCCGCTGACAGATGCATTGAAGGGCAGAGCTAGAAAAGGTGAAGTTTTTTGGACTGATGCATGCGAAAGAGCGTTCCGCGCATTGAAAAAGAGTCTTACGGATAAGCCCGTGTTACATGCCCCAAATTTTAATCGTGAATTTATCGTGCAAACCGATGCTTCGAATTCAGGAATAGGAGTAGTTTTGAGCCAAGAGTCAGAAAACGGAGAAGAGCATCCTATTCTATACCTGAGCAAAAAGTTTTCAGACGTTGAAAGACGTTACAGTACCACTGAGCGAGAATGCGCCAGTATAGTGTTTGCAATAAAAAAATTACATTATTATTTGGATGGTCGAAATTTTACAATCATAACCGACCACAATCCTTTACGTTGGTTACGTACAAATGCCAGTTCAAACCCCCGATTAATGCGCTGGGCACTTGCATTACAACCGTATGAATTTGAAGTAAAACATAAATCGGGCAGAAATCACAAGAATGCAGACAGTCTGAGCCGGGTATGGTCCGACCCGAAAGAATTGGGTCAAACCACCGCAAACCCCTCTAGTGTTAGGGAAGAGAATTCGAACTCGATTTCCCCTCCTGTGGAAGGTATACTTACGAATGATGTAAGCCTTGAAGAGATAAGAACGCAATAGTACCTTATGTTTTCTTATGTTATTTTGTTTAGTGAATCATGCAATTGTGTATCTTTTGTCATAGTAAGGAAAAAAACTTTTGCGTTTATTTTGTTCTTGTAGTAGATAACTAAATACTTGTTATGTCGAGATATAACAACATGAATGTTGTATTCAAGGGTTTAGAAAGCATAAAATGTATGAGAATTTTGATTTTGCTGTATAAGAAGTTGTTATGTTATATGCTTAATGTTTAGATAAAAGAGTAGATTTAAAGAATGTTATATGTTATACTTACTTGTTAATACTCAGTTATAATTGTATTAGACATGAAATGGAGTTATTGTATTAGACATGAAATTAAGTGTTAGTTGAGGAATATGGGAAATTATGAAAATGTGTGTTTATTATCGTCTGTGAATTGGATTTCTCTCTAGCACTTTTCAGAAGGTCATAACGTTAAAATTGTTAACATTTTAAGACAAAATTATGGCTTTATACTTATATGCAATAACTCTGAATTTAAATGGAGTGTCTCTAGGATGGAATTTTTCCGAGGAAAAATTCTTATAAAGAGGGGAGGAGTTGTGACGTTGTCTCCATTTCTCCACGAACTTGTAATTATATAAGTCTGTGTTGCTCGTTCCTACCCCTCAGCATGAACTTGTCATCTATCGGCGAAATGTTAAACTGAGCGGTCTCATAAACTCTCGGATAAGAGGCCATAAATTTGGTGTAATATGCGATTCTGACGTTATACAAGTAATAAATACCTGAGTGGTTCGAGGGCTCTCCAGGATTTTGACACTATAGCGACATGTGGAATCCCATAAACTTTGGACACTTACGAGCACTTAAAACGCCGGAGAACGTCTTTGAATTCGCCGACCGTATAAAAAGAAGACCCCCAATACTCAGGGAGAGATCTGTTTTTGAGAGACGGAGAGAGCTGTTTTTGAGCGTGAGAGAGACGGAGCTCTCTGGTCCGAGAGGCCTTCTGTAGGCCAGAGTTGGCTGTGAACCCGAGCCGTCCTGACATCTCTAACATGTAAATTCTAACTCGCTGTATATATTTGCTTTTTGTAGTTTGTAGTTGTTTAAGGTGGCGTAGTAAAGTAATTGGAGCGAAATGCTTGTCGTTATTACTACCTACGTCACACTATGTAACAGAAAACGTGGCAAAGGAGAAGGTTTACTTAATCCTATCCCAAAAGAAAATTCACCGTTGAGCACGTATCACATTGACTTTATAGGTCCTATGCCTTCTACGAACAAGAATTATCAACATATTTTCACGGTTGTCGATGCCTTTACGAAATTTGTATGGTTATACCCAGTAAAATCGACATCGTCACGCGACGCCATAGAAAAGTTAAAGCTACAACAAACTACCTTTGGAAATCCTTCACGAATTATCAGTGACAGAGGAAGCGCATTTACTTCGAATGATTTTGAGACCTATTGCGTAGAAGAAGAAATAGAGAATATTAAAATTACAGCAGGAATTCCCCGTGGTAACAGTCAGGTTGAAAGGATGCATGAAACTTTAATTCCTATACTCTCTAAACTTTCAATTTCCCATCCAACGAAATGGTACAAATACGTGTCTATGGTCCAACGAATAATGAACAGTACCGCTTCTCGAAGTACTAAATTCACACCATTCGAACTGTTGACAGGCGTGAAACTAAAAGGCATAACAGACATACTAGTGAAAGAAGTCTTAGAAGAAGAGTACCTTAATGCGACGATGAAAAAGAGAGAAAAAATGAAGGAAGAAGAAAGAAAGAATATCCTTAAGATTCAAGATGAAAACCAGAAATCCTTTAAGAAAAGGAAAAAAATCATGCAAGTACAAGACAAGAAAATCCCGTGCACGGACGCGCGTACGGAACCTACGCGGTACGGAACAAGAATGAAATTACGACCGAAATTCCTAGGTCCCTACAAAGTGACCAATGTCAAGTCCCACGACCAGTGCGGTGTCATCAAATTCGAACAACATGAACGTCCTAACATCACGTCTTCTGCTGCCGACTACACGAAGCCAGGGCATCCCTACTATACTGATTTAGACGACTGGCATGACATCCCCGCTACCCCGATTCAGACGACTCACAAGGTATCCCGCCATCCGATGTCCGCACAAGAGCATCCCCTGCATGGTTCCATGTACCCGATGTCAGCACAAGAGCACCCCTGCATGGTCCCGTGTATTGTAAGTGTGTTCCATTTTATTTCTTTTTGAGACTGTCTTTTTTATGTTCTTTTTTATTTCTTTTAAGAGACTGTCAGTGCCTATTGCTTAATGTCATCCGAGGCCGAATGACAGCTAGGATGGCCGATTTGTAGAAAGCAGAACTGAACTCTTAACTATGAACTTTAAACTTCATGAAATGTTATTTGTAAACGCATATTATGTCTGGCGCAAGAGGGCGCCGCTAGCACGAACATTATCACGACCCCTCTACTCTGTTTTGGGGAGAACATTAAGACTCCCGCTTTGGTTTCCGTCGTGGACGCACTACGTTTTTTTTCAATTCTTTCTTAATAAATGTAATTGTTTTTGTTATTTACGATGGTTTCTAGTTAGTTTATGTTGTGGATGTTTTACTCCAACCCCGCGCCCACATATATATATATATATATATATATATTAATTTTATATATATATATATATATTCATTTTTGGGCCCGTATTCTTGGGATACATGCCATCCCACCCCCGTAAGGAAAATGTTAACAATGCAATTTTTTTCAACTGTGAACAGAAAAAGACTACTATCGTTAATTTAAAAGAACTGCAAGAGGGCTTATGTAACAAAAACAAAGTTATATTTTTCAGTAAACCGATCTTGAATTAAGTGATTAGGGAATGTTAGCTTTTCATGTCCACAGACTCATACAGTTATGACAATTATAATGTACTTATTGCTGAAGAATCCTAAGATTTTCCTCTGAATTACAGAAAGACGCTGTGGTACATTTATAAATGTCCTTCACCAAAGTCTTTCTTTCCTTAGACGACAGTAAGCTTTGTTTTATGCATCATTTTTCAATCAAAACTTATAAATAATTCCTGTCAATGAAAATTCGCATTTCCTATCGCCTTTATCTATCAATTGTTAAAGATTTAACAGCATCAGTCACTGATAAGGGAGATATTTAATCAATACAAGCATAACAGTTCTTACATTTATGCACCGGTGAGGTTTAAATTGCGTCAAATGTTTTCCATAATATATAATTTTGATGCTCGGTATACAAATTTAAAAAAAAAGAAAAATATATAATCGTATCCTTTTTCTCGCCCCATTTTTTAAAACTTACTTTTAAAATTTTTTTTCCTAAAGCATACTTTTTAGATTCATTTTTAAAATGTTATAACTTTATGAAAATAGCATCTCTAAAATGAGCTCAGTTAAGAAACTATTTAAAATTTTATTTCCTTACAACTATGTTCAAGAATGTACTATCAATTTGCAGTACAATGACCGGGATTTACGAGGACAAAATATATAATCTCCACTTAAATGAAAATAGCGTTTATTGTATCGATTTCACATCTTTAGTTCACTTTTAATACATTAAATGCATCTAAGGTATAACGTTTTCATATTATTCTCACTG
Organism: Dolomedes plantarius; assembly: GCA_907164885.2. Lineage (NCBI taxonomy): Eukaryota > Metazoa > Arthropoda > Arachnida > Araneae > Dolomedidae > Dolomedes > Dolomedes plantarius. The sequence continues at coordinate 194,771,267 of OU015497.1, forward strand.
AAACTTTGTACACTTCCTTTAAAAAGCACTCTCTTTTCAAATGTGTTCGCTCGAAGTTCTCACACTCAAAATCGCAACATTTTTTGAGCTTAACAAAACAAGTCTTCTATTATATTGTCTCGCATCTTATCGAAAATCTTTCAATATTCCTCATCGACACAGCTGAGACAGCAAATATGGCTTTCCGATATCATTTAGAAAAAGTAGTAAGAAATGAATAACTGTAATTTATGTAATAACGTACGATAAAAGTTTCTTTTTCGCTGTTCGTTTATTCTTTAATAAATAAATTAATAAGATAAGTACAATACTCTGATGTTTCATAAGATCTTTAGTGCTACCTTCTATAGTAGCGTTTGTACCGAATGGAACTATATATTCAATATCTAAAGAAAATAGAGTTTACCTCAAAGCATAAAAATGATGCAGACCTCGCAAGAAGTTGCTATTATTATTCACAATACACCGTACAGACTTTAGACCACTCATTTTAGGCCGTGCATTGCAGTTATCACCAAATTTCCCGTAGCGTCCTGTAAGAAGTTTCTCTTTAGGACAGGTTAAAAATAAACGGTTGTCCTTCTTAAAACACATTTGTAAGGAGGGAAAAGAAAAATAAATATCGGTAAATACCTTAACAGCTGTTTAATAAACTAAAGACAAGCTTACTGAAACGAAGTTAAGTTTTGATTAATCATAGTTTATATATTTAGCAGTGAACATTTGTATTTTTTCAAACTTCGTGTCATGGTAACCAAAAATAGAGGATGAGAACAAGAACACAAGACAGATCTTTGTGGATTCTTCTATCGTGGATTGGTTTCGAATAGCAGTGAACATTTGTATTTTTTCAAAACTTCGTGTCATGGTAACCAAAAATAGAGGATGAGAACAAGAACACAAGACAGATCTTTGTGGATTCTTCTATCGTGGATTGGTTTCGAATAGCAGTGAACATTTGTATTTTTTCAAACTTCGTGTCATGGTAACCAAAAATAGAGGATGAGAACAAGAACACAAGACAGATCTTTGTGGATTCTTCTATCGTGGATTGGTTTCGAATAGCAGTGAACATTTGTATTTTTTCAAAACTTCGTGTCATGGTAACCAAAAATAGAGGATGAGAACAAGAACACAAGACAGATCTTTGTGGATTCTTCTATCGTGGATTGGTTTCGACTTCACAACGTATGCAAAAAGAAAAGGAGTGAAGAAACTGAAAATGTGTATGAATATTTACTTTTGCGTATCAACCATCATCATGGCCATCTATATACCTATTCTCGAAATATATAATTATCACAATAAACGAAAGGTTTTGGAAATCCTCCCATATTTCATTCAAGGAATATGTGTTATTTACCTCTGCTTATATTTTAGGGCTAAGAAAGCTTCTGCAAAACAACTCCTCAGAGACTTACACATGTACAATATAGCGAACCACAGCGAAAGGCGAATCTCCTTCTCTACGGCTTACGTGACATTGATGGCTCTGTACATCATTTTGATTTCAGTTTATGAAACAGTCGTAGAACCTGAATTTAAACTGATTTTGGATACCTACCTGAAAATCCATTGGCTACATGATGTGCTTTTCTTTTACGTGTACGTAGAGTACTACATAGTGCATTTTTACGTACCAACTATCATTGGTATTATTTTTTATACCTTGTGCAAATACATAGTTATAATCTTGTCAGATTTTGAAGACAAACTGAAATCCATGACCTATAAAAAAACGTTAACTTTTAATATAATATCTTTGTTTATTCAAAAGTACTCAATATTTATCGTCCTCATCTCTAAAGTTGATGACTTTTTCTCCTCTCCTATGGTCTTTGTAATAATGATGTATTTCACAAAAATGTTCGCCGTTCTGGCTACAATTCTTATAACGGGTTCGTTTTTCCCTTATCGTTGGCTGTGGATAGAATATGTGAATATTTTAGCAATGAATATGCTTATTTTGTACTTTAACTGTAACATGGGCAGCCAAATTACCAAGAAAATGGAAGACATAAATCTATCATTTGCTCAAATATACGAAAATCTCCTGCATTTGAGATACACGGATGATAGTTCCTTGTTTCTTATAAAACACGCGGCATCCAAAAAGCCGATAATTCTCTCGGCAGGTGACATATTCTTTTTCTCGAGAAAGTTTTTTGGAATGGCATTTGGAGCACTGATGACTTACGGCTTACTTTTTATCCAGATACAGGATAAATGGTCGTAAATGAGAAACAGTTCGAACAAAATCAACGTACGTTATTCTTAAAATCAAATGCGTCTGTGTAAAGTCTATTTTTTAATTATTTATAATTTCTATAACTTTTATAATAACCTTGTAACGTCTGGACATGTTTGCCTCTTGCTCTATTCCGTCAGCTGCTCCCTGTTGTACTGCATGAAAAAACCAAACTGGCTCACAAAACTCGGCTCTTTATTTTGAACTTCACAGGTGCATAATATCTATACTAATAAAAAGACAAGTGGATGTCGAAAGATCACGTGACCGTAACTCATTCGGGCGGGCACCGATCCTCGAAAAAAAATGGCCGACAAATATACAGGAAACGGTGTATTTTTTTTTCTCATGAAAGTACATAAATGTTACATATTTGGAAAGAGCTTCGAAAACTGATAATTTTTTCTGAGTACACTTATTCTGTTAATTCAATAGTTTTAGAGATATTTTCATTCTAAAATCACTCACTGCTGAGAAACCAAATCATCTGGTGCAGTTGGGCTGCCATCTGTCGGCAGCGACGGGAATGAAAATTGAAAGAAATTTATTCGCTTGAATTTACTACATTTGTAGGCTTTATTTTCTTTTGTGGGGCCCGAAGTACATAAATATGTTACACGGATGGCTTGAGCGTAGCTAGGCAAAGCCCGGCTAGTTAACAAAATAACGCTTATTGTAACGACTCTGAGCGCCGAGAGGGGGGGCGTGGTTATAATTTAGAGTACTCTTTTTTTTATCTCAGGGAACTTAACTGGCTAAAGTAGTTTTTCTTTAATTTTATTATTTTCTGTTCTGTTTAGTGTAATGTGTTGCTTGCAAATGGCTGGGACAGGGAGTAGACACTTGTCCGGGGGAAGCCGACCACGTCGCCGCATGCGTTGCCCCGGGTGCACCACAGGGGGTGGGTCCACGCTGCACCCGTTTGATGGTCCACGAATTTTGAACCGAGTCTAGTGGCGGAGCCAGACCACCTGAAACGGCACCCCCAGAAGTAATTCGAAAACTTGGAGGAAATTGCAGCCACGACGTATTTTACGTGCGCCGGCCACCATTGGCGAACACGGCGATGGATTTGCAGCGACGGCATCGAACCAGAGACTGACCCAGTCATTGGCCCGCTGCCCTTGCCAACTGGGCCATCGGGCCCGTTTATTTTAATGCATGTGTGTGTGTATTAGTCCGTGTTGACTTTGTAAAAAAAATGTTTGGCGTAGAATAGAATGCTTCTATTTTTTTAATTACATTAATAAGAGAAGTGAGCAGTCTTTCTCGGATAATGTGTACAGCAGTAAATAACCAAATCTGCTGCTGGCTTATCCACTTGTTAAGCCAATAATCTCAATGTTATTCTTGATACACCAAAAACTCTGGCAGCCTCTTTTAGTCCCATTTCTCCGCATCTTAGCTTCTGGATAGCCTCAACCATCTTCACCCTATCCCAACTTGTTCTGCGCACTACATCGTCCTTGCTAGCGGGAGATTTCTTCTCAACTTGCATTCTGAGCTTCCAGAATAACCGAAAAGGATTACAAAACATGAAAATAAAATGTATCACAATGGAATCATCTGTGGAATCGCATTTTCTCGCGGAAACATTATTATTACATTATCGAAACCGGTTGTTGGTAATATGGACCCGGGTCCATAATACCAGCACCCATGGGGTCCATGGGGTTTCAAGCAACGCCATCTTGGAAACAAACTCGTTTTTCACATTATGAGTTACATCAAATTTAATTTCAAACTAGCTCAAAAGGAACTTCATGTCGTGTAGAATAAGGCACAGGAATCAGTTTTTATAAAACATAGTAGTAGATATGCAAAATATTCACTTTTACTTTCCTCAGAAAAAGTTTGAAAACTCGAAAAACAAACAATTCGTTACAGGACATCATTCGCGAGTGAACTGGGGTCAATGACCTTGACTATCCATTGCTGCCACCTAGGAGCTCTAGATCACAGCTATAATTAGCGGCTGCACCTGCGCATAGGGCAGATATTAAGGGGGTCCATAATAAATGCGTGGTCCATAATCCCACCTTCTCCTCTAATAGTGATAAATAGATTTAAATTTTGGTAACAGGATTTAAAACATTTTAAACTGAAAATGGAACAAGATATTCATAAAATATCTTGGTAAATTGAAAAGTTAAAACAACCGCTCTGAGAGCAGCGGTAACCAAATTGATTAATAAGATTGAAGAGGAACTTTCGAAACCGGAAGTAAATTTAGACGAATTGGAAGTTGATGTAGTCACACATTTCGCATAAAAGCAAAATGCTGGCATCAGTAGAAGATCACGTGGTTTCTAAACATGTAACTCCGGTTTGATCCCGGTGGCTGCTTTTTATGTACATATCTGTAATTTTCTTCATTTTTTAATCTTTAATTCATGTTTTATTTTTAAATTTATTTTTACTTGAAGAGGGCCTATTTCTTATATTTAATTATTTGCTGAGCACATATATATTGATGCATGTATTTTACTTACTGGAGGTAAAGTCGTATGACCATGGAGCTCTGAAAACATTATATACCTGACCTGACCTGGGTAGATGAGTCATACAAGAAAACAGTAAAGACGGATGACCTCGCTAGAGGGGGGGGGGCAACTGGGGCACTTTACCCCAGGCCCCCAAAATTTTTTTTAAAATTAGTTATTAGATTTCCTCCGAAAGAAAATTCTGAAACTTGTACCGTACTTCAAAATTCAAAATAATCTCCTGAAAAAAGGGCCCCCCCCCCCAAAAAAAAAAAAAAAAAAAAAAAATTATTCGATTAATCAGATTTCTTGGGGCCCCCAACAGAAGTTTGCCCCAGGCCCCGTAAAGTCTCTGGGCGGCCCTGTTTGGAGTGCATTTACTTATTTGTCTTACCCTCCCAGGAGAAATGTCTTGTCTATTCTTTGCTTTGAATAGAGCAAACATTTGACCAAATAGTATTAGTATTCGTTCACAAGGATATGTTCACGTTTTTCTCAGTTTGCAACTATTCCGTGAAAACGAACAAAGTCCGACAAAACGGTTTATAATTCTTCAAATGACTGTATGTAGCGACTGACAGATAGTAGAAACTGATATTGAAAAAAAAAGGATTGATAATCAAGGGTTTACTATAACTGAACTGAAGATAAATCATGTTTTTTTAACCGAGAAATTTTTCGAACCAAAAGGGTAGTTTGTCAATTAAGATTCTTTCTGCGATTCTTTAGAAAAAATCGAAGCATATATATTTTTATAAGTTGAATTATAGAAACCGCGAAAAATGAGGGATTTCTTTAAAAACTCGTAACATTTAGAAAAGTGTTTATAAGAAATAAAAATGGTGGCCCTGGGCGGTTACCCAGTTTGTCCACCCCTAAGCACGGCCCTGGCTCTCCTTTAACAAAAGTGTGATAATGGCTAAATCTTTAACTGAAAAATGAAACCGCGCCATGACGTTACAAATCTTTCACAACTAATGAAACACGTTCCCGCCACTTTCTACTCCCGTCTCTGTATAAACACATGCATCCGGCGCTCGGGCTCGGCTCATTCCCGTTACGTTCCCTTTACGTGCCTGTATAAATCAACCCTTATAGGAGCAGATATCGCAGGAAAGCTGTTGACTGGAAATATTCACCACTTAAAAGGTGAGCCAGTAGCAATAGAGATAAGGCTGGGATGGACAGTCATGGGGAAATTAAAACCTGATTCTTCAGAAACGACATGTAATTCACTGTTTGTAGTGTCTCTTTTCGTCCGTCAGACAGACATACCAGAACTGTGGAAAATAGATACATTAGGGATATTAGATCCTGCCGAGAGTAAGATTAAGACCGTCTGCACACGGAGCAACTCAAAAGAAACTGATAACTGACCCCAATCACAAACCAGTCCGTGATGAGTCGTAACATATGTAATTGAATGGAGCCACGCACACGGCGCAACTGTTTACAAACCCGTCAGCAACGCGTTTGTAATCAGTCGCAGGCAACTCGACGTGTCGAGTCACTAGCAAATTCAGTCGCCAGTTTCTTTTGCGTTGTGCGTGTTATCACACAATCTATGTTACAGCCGCTCTTTTGGCAAGCTGCCAAATGACGTACACGAGAGTCACGTGACTTCTGCCTATCGATGAAATAAAATTTTAACGTTTTTGTTGTATGGAATATGTGCGCCCATATATACAGTCCATTTTTAAACGATTGATCAAAGACTGCCTATTTTGACAATTTTTTAAAATAAATTAATTTCTTATAATAATTTAACTAAAAAATGCCCGGAATAGTGATGTTCTTCCTTCCATGACAGGTCGCAAACTATTGATTTGAATCACTTTCGAGTAGGCCCGTGTGCGGAGCCGCATCACTAACGAGTTTGCAACCGATAAGCAATTTCAATCGCTAACCAGTTCAGTTTCCTTTGAGTCTCTCCGTGTGCAGATGGCCTAAGAGATTTCTCAAACTTCCTTAGAGTTTTTCTTAACGCTTCAGCGGGCGCACCCGTGTATAAAGTGCAACATTCTAGTAATTGTGAATGGTGTGTTTTTACAAGTAAAGTCTGAATGTTCTAAGCAGTTTCTATTTATGGCTACACCCTTCCTAACGCAAGTCTGATTTTCTGACCCTTGTATTCCTTTCCATTCATTGTTAATCGTGATTGAACCGTGGTAAACCGGCGATTATACTGGCTTGCAATACGAAAAAATTATGAGTCGATGTAGTAAATCAAATGTGCACGGTATTACACGGTATTCCGCATATCACGAAGATGGACAATCTCGTTGTTTTTTAGGTTTTTGGACATAATAGGAATCGATTCGCGAGTTGTCCTTAGATGCATTAAACCAGACAGTTTTGAAATAAGGCGATTGTATCCGCGTTCTTTGGCCTTTAATTATAAATATATTTCACTATTATCAACATTTTATGTCTTGTCATAAAACGCAGAATTAATATTTCCAATTTGAAAAAAAGAAAGTTTATTTCAAAAGGAATAATCAGGGTTGAAAGAGACGTTGCACTTTATGCAACGCGCGCCTGCTGGTGTATCCAAAAATTGGCACGCCCGCTGAAGTTTTAAGAAGCATTAAAAAGAGAATACGACGGCCAATGCGAAGTTTCACGTCCTTGGTTAGATCACCCACATTTGCCTTCAAATCAAGACGTTGACGGTAGGGTTTGACGGTTTTTCAAACCCGGTTTTTAAAATAAATTTGTCACATTTGAAAACCGGTTTAGAAGAATTCAAATTATTATGTAAAAATTCATTTTTAACTTATTTGATTTGCTATTCATTCTATGCAACGGGCAGCAGACACATTTTTTCAACGTTGCGAGTTGCGTTGGCCAGTGCTTGTGCATTATTGTGCACTGCGCACGTGGAAAAGACGTGCCTAACCGACTTATTTTATGTTAGTACATATGTGCAATCCGCCACGAGTCACGACAGGTTCGCTTCATCTTGTAAAGTGAAAACTGGAAACAAAAATATAAAGTTGTTATAGTTATCTGGAAAGATATTGTCTACAATATTTCCAAATTCTTATGTGTGGAAACCGATTCTGATGAAGAGCAAATCGAAGAAACTGCTCATCAGAGTAACGCTTTTTTAAAGGAAGCCATGGAAAAATCAATTCGTAAGTTTCTTGAAGAACCTGAAGAAAAACTTACAAATCCAAAGACACTGAAAGCTGAATTTTCATTATTTGGGGTAACGAATAAAAGAACCAAAAACTTCGATTTGTTATTTGATGCCCTGGAAACTATAAAACCAAGCTCAGTAGCTAGTGAACGAGTATTTTCAATTTCAGGCAATATTGCGTCCAAAATAAGAACAAGACTTAGCCACCGTTCAGTGGATATTTTATGTTTTTAAAAATCCTATTTTCTTAGGAAAAATTAAAATTAGTGACATAAATATAAATATTATTTGAAATTTTTGTTTCAGTTTTCGTTATTTTGTGTAAGTAATGTGTAATCCTTAATTTTTTTTTTTTTTTGACTTTGATATTGATATCGTTTTTTGTTATTTTATATAAATTAAATAAAATATTTTTCCCTATTCTATTTTTTTGGACAAAAATTCGAAATCGGCTAAAACCGGTTTTTTGAAAATCTGGAATTCGAAAACCGGTTTTTCAAAAAGTAGGTTTTTGTATAAACCCTGGTGTCAAGGTAACCTGAGGTGTCTGTCTATATTCTCAGGAACTTTTCTTTTGTAAAAAAAAGATCTTACCTTGATTCCTCTCATTCTAAAGTACAGATAGCCCTTCCACAGTACGGCATCTTACAACACTCTTTCGCTCTAACACGATAGGAAAACGCAAAAAAATTAGAATAAGCATATTACTTCAGCTGTCTGATTTTCCTCATGCTTCTGAAATCGTTAGGTGTTTCTTTGGAAATTCTCTCGCTAGTCTTTTCTAAAGCCCTTGATTGGATATGAAACGACAATACCGGCGTATCAATTCCTATATGTACACTAGCCCTTTCTCTTATCGATCGCAAGCACAGCAAAGATTTTAGCTATCATAGAAAAATATCAGGGGGGAAAATGTTTGAATTGCAAATAAAATGAATGTTCATGGGCGAACTTCTGTGATGATGGAGATCAACAAAAAAGGGGGAATGAATGTAAGCAATGTAACAATTAAAAATTACACATGGCAAGTCTGTTTCAACCTTCCAAATGCCCGACTTGGGGGATTGGAGATTGCTACCAAGACAAGTGCCTCTCCACTGGAATCTCTGCCATTTCATTATGTTATTCATGATATGAATGTAACGTTTATGTGAACAAACAAGCTGATCTATCATTAGCTAAGCCTGAAGCAGAGATGTCGCAGCCAGGGCCAGCTCTACCGACGGGGCAAGATGCGCTTTTGCACGGTGAGGCGAAATGAGCCGAAACTGTACGACATATAAACCATAAGATGTCATATTCCTCCTGTGTTCAAAGCAGACGTCTGGATGATTTCGTTAGTTCAATTTTGACATAGTTACACTTCGCCGTGCGGCATATTTTTTTTAATCGTAATAATTTAAAATGATGCAGGATTATGCCGTGTATAATACTGCTGTGTCAGTCGTCTTAAGGCTACTTGGATAGTTACTCTATTGGATTCGCTCAGCTCAATGTTAACTCATGGAGAAAATGTTTCAAAGGATTGCTGTCTTAGATTGAAAGGTTTTTTTTTTGAAAAAAAAAAACAAATTGCACTCCGTCATGAAGTAAGAAATTTTTGACTCGGGTATCTTATTCTTTTTAGAAATGTCGCCCATCAGAGGAAACGGTGTGCGCTTAAAGCACAGTACAACCCATCCCCCCCCCCCCCACCGAATCATTCCAATTTAAAAATGGTATTTCCTTTTCTTTTAAAGAATGAAAAAGATACTCGAGTTAAAAAAAATCTCTCTCCATTACGGAACACATCAATTAAAAAATATGTATATGTACGTGATATATATATATATATATATATATATATATATATATATGTGTGTGTGTGTGTGTGTGTAAAAGAGAAATGAAACATTCTTTTTTATACATGAGAAACAATAAAGAGTCTAACATAAGTATAATTAGAGGAATAAATTAAACATACAAATAACTTTTAAAACATAAAATCATATATATATATATAATATATATATACAGGGTGGTTATAATTAAAGTTCCACTTTGAAATGGCCATAAAAGGCACATTGGTCCATACTACTGGAGTGCCAGTAGTATGGCACATTAGGTCCATACTACTGGACCAAATGTTATCAAACTTGGTAATAGTTTAAAAGAACATGGGAATTCCTTTTTTTTAACCCCCCCCCCCAAAAAAAAAAAAAAAAACACCTCACCACCAGGGGGAAATGGCGCTGTATGCAATATTGTTAAACAAACTAAGGGTTGGAATCTAACATAATTTTTTGTTACACGGGTTTAACATTTTGTATACCCTTAAGAAACATTGACCTAAACAAAATTACTATTTAAAGTGTGCGCATTCCGAAAATCGTTTTCTTACAGACCGCTAATTTGTGAATTGGACCGCTAATTTGTGAATGGTTGATACCAGAACATGCAGATGCAGATTGAGCTCTTCGGTCATTTTGGTTGCAGTTGTTTTCTTTCTTGATGTCGCAATCCGCTTCAATACCTCGTCCGTCTCTTTCACTCAGCTCTCACTGCCCACTATTCTGTTTGGCAAAGGATTTTTTTTGGCAAAGGAAGCCTGAATTCGGCCCTAAGACAGGAAGATATCGGTTTAAAACGTTTTTAATATGAAGATATCGGTTTTAAACGTTTTGAAAGATGCGATACACCAACATGTCCGTAACATTCCTCCTGATATGCTAAGAGCTACTGTTGAGAATGCAGTCAAGCGATTTAACTTGCTTTCGGAAAATGGCAGACGCCACATTGAACATACTTTGTAACACGTTTCAGAAACGATTAAACACATTTTAAACCGATGTCTTCATGTCTTATTTCATTTAACAATATTCCATACAGCGCCATTCCCCCCCTGGTGGTGAGTTACTGAACTTTTTTTCCCTCGGAAAAGAAATTCCCATGAACTCCTTTAAACTATTACTAAGTTTGATACCATTTGGTCCAGTAGTTTTCCTTTTATGACCATTTCAAAATAAAACTTTAATTATAACCACCCTGTCTATACAGGTGGATATCAAAATAATGGAAACACTAAGGAACATCATGAAAACCTTTATTAATACGGCGCAGTATCCCCTTTGTCAAGTAATACCACCTGATTCACCTTGGAATTGGATTATGCAAGTCATGAATAGTGGTTAAGAATATATTACACCATTTTTCAGGGGAAAATCGTGAAAGTTCCTGTAGAGATGCTGTGCTGGATATCGATGCCTGGATCTATCCACTTATACAGATCACAGTGGTTGGATGATATATAATCGGGAGGATTGTGCAGGGCAAGATAAGATATTTGACTTCTTTTCATGTCCTTCAAACCAATACTTGATAGATTTAGCTGTATAAGGGGATTATCATCCTGGAGAAAGTCTTCTCCTGCAAGAAACAGTGTTTGCACCATAGGATAGAATAGTGAGCTAAAATTTCGACATAGTCCTTTCCATACTATCTCCCTTTTAGGGTTACAAAAGGGCCTGAAGAAAACCATGAGATGCCATCCGAAATCCTGATAGATCTACCTCCATGACTGACAGTTGAGATGAGACAGCCAGAATCTTACGCTTGTGTAGATGTTCTTCGGACATACGCATGTCCTGTTGAGAGGAACAATGTGAACAATGATTCGTCGGACCAAATGCCGTTTTTCGACATATTACTCGACCAGGATTTGCTCTCGTGGCACCCTTGTGGGCGATATTTTGTATTGGCATCTATTACGAGTGGCGTGGGAATAGCTACTCTTCCGTTAATGCTTTGTTTGTGAAGATCCCTTCTACCTTTAATGGTTGATACCAGAACATGCAGATGCAGATTGAGCTCTTCGGTCATTTTGGTTGCAGTTGTTTTCTTTCTTGATGTCGCAATCCGCTTCAATACCTCGTCCTTCTGTTTCACTCAGCTCTCACTTTCGTCCACTATTCTGTTTGGCAAAGGATGTTTTTTCGTGAACTCTGTATGCTATCATGACTTTCGATACCATAGCTCGAAAAACACCCATTAACCTAGGGGTTGTAGTAACAGATACTCCAATTTAAACGCGCTCCGAAAATTTGCCCTTTTCGCGAGGTCTGCAAGGTTTGATATTTTACGCTGTTCCCCCCAAAAGCACGGTGCCCTCAGCTTCATTATTGCTATCTGACAGTAGACTAATACATACAATATATTATGTAAAAAATATCGGGGGCCAGACTTGTTTTTTAAGGAATACGGAGCACATTCATAAACACCACTAATATGGAGAGGTGTTTCCATTATTTTTATAACCACCTCCAAACACATATATATAGTGGTGCGTCGACTTACGAGTTTAATTCGTGCCATGACGGAGCTCGTAATTCGAAATACTCGTATCTCGAATCAATTTTCCCCATTGAAATGAATGGAAATGCCATTAATTCGTTCCGGGCTCTCCCAAAACACCGCAATTTTTTGTTACATGTTTTTAAATAAAAAAATATGCTTATAAATGATGAACATTGTATAAAAATGCAATACAATAGAATGAACTGCAATAAACTTGTTTTATTAAGGGTGTGGGATCTGAATATTCTTTTATAAAATTGTTTACTTTAATTGAATATCAAATAAGGCTTCTTACCTTGTTCCCACGTGGTTCTTTTTTGCTGCTGGTTATTCTGTACATCAAGTTGCTATCTTATTCTTAATGAATATGAAAACTGAAGTCACACTAAAACAACGCTACGAATGAATATTATTATATTTTCCTTGGCTAGATACTTTACATTACATTACGGACATTAACAGATATACAATTTCTAGGCTAACTATTTACAAACATTGAATATTAATTATCGGAAGTTTCTCATCTCTGACTGAGACGTCTATCATGTTTCGCGATCAAAACAGTTCTAACCGTCGTTACATAAAGTCCCGGATGAGCTGGGAAATTGTCTGGTGATGCTGCTGTTACGTCACCTGATCGCATTCTTTCGAATTCGGCGACAAAGGGTAAGGTACAACATTTACGTTGCAGATCAGATTTGAAGATGCTGATGGAAGATGAGGAGAAAGGCTGAACTAAATAATTAAATCTTATTCGTTGATTTTTGACCAAGGTCATCCCATCACCTACACCCTATGGGGGTTCCATTGTGGGACAGGGAATTATTTCTGTAGGAGAGAGGTTGGGCGCTGTTCGGTCAAGTCGGGCGACTCAAGTGTGGGCAGAATAAGCCGCCCCGGGTGATAATTGTTGAGTGTTAATCTCTCGGTTTAAGACTGGATAGTAGTCTTAGAATAATATGTATACAACTGTATAATAATTATACATTAAGGTTGTAAATATTATATGCTTCTCGTGTTCTCATTTGATGAGCATGTAACACGGCGTTCGCTGCGCAAACTAGCGGTGGGGTATCTGAAGCTTGCTCGTAACCCGAATTATAGCTCGTATCTCGAAGCAAAAAATCTGCCGAGAGAATGCTCGTATCTTTAAAAATTCGCAAGTCGAGACACTCGTAAGCCGAGGTACCACTGTACATATATATATATATATATATATATATATAAAATCCACGCCGATAATCACTGGAAACATTTTCTCCATAAGTTCACAGTGAGCTGAGGGAATTCAATAGGATAGCTACAGAGGCTGTTCAAACATTTTTTAGACGATGTATATTGTATTCAAAAAACTAAATTACATAAAATTCTTGTGTTTTAAATGTTCTATTTGACATCCCTTATTCTGAACTATCTTTTGACACCGCAATTTCCAGGATAATAATGCCTTTTGAAGTGTCAGAAGAGGTATTCTATCCCATTCCTCCTGAACACCTTTCCAGAGTCCTGTAAGGGTTTTGGGACGACGTTTGGATAATGCAGATTTTAAAAGTCCGAAAGCACAAAAATCCATAGGTGACACATCGTGAGATTTAGTAGGGATATCAGTGAAGGGTATGGTCTTGATACCAGTTTTTTGTTCCTTTTCTTTTAGGAAATTTACAGTGGATTTTGATGTGTGACTGCTAGCTTTGTCCTGATGGAGTCTCACAGATTGATGGCACTGTGGGTAAAGCGATGGTATTTCATTCAGAAAAATTGGCGATAAAATATGTTCCTGATAGTATTTGGAGTTAATCTTGACATTTTTTTCCACTCTCTTATTTTTAACTCGCCATTATAAGAAAAACCAGCAACAATCATGAATCCCTTAGAAAAACTTTCTTTCGATTCTTTGAACCATGTACTTAAATTTTTTTCTCCCCTTTTATAATAATAAATGGCTCTTTTTTTGTTGCAATCATTTAAATACACCCATGATTCCTCTATTGTGACAATTGTTTTCCATTTTTCTTTGGATAAGTGTTTCTCATATAGAATTCTGCAGCGTGTCCTGCGTTCAGCGATTTGATTTGGAAGAAGACGATGCACATTGCGTTTTTTCGCTTTCTTAAGATTTAAATCAACGTTTATCATTTTGTTTACAGTGGACACCGAACATTTTAATGATTTTTCAACTGTCCTTTGACTAGGGGGATTTTCTTTTAACATTAAACAACGTACCTTTGCAATAGTCGAAGATGTCCATTTTTTCCTTGGATACTTGTTTGGAATTTTTGTCCCACTTGAGGCTGCAATTTGACGTTTTTTTCCTTTCTTGTTGACGATATTACCTATCGACGCTTTAGATATCACAAAACCATGACTCTCACATCGTTTTTGGATAACGGAGTATGCATATTTCTCTTCGGAAAGAGCATAAATGTAGCCTTCGAACCACTTCTTTGTTAAAAACGCCATTTTGAATAAAAACAAAACTTTCAAGCCGCAGACGATAATTTTGACTTTTAAAAACATAGTACAATTGCAATTATTTCTTTTACAGCAAACGTTTTTTTATTACCGCTTACCAAAATCGTCTAAAAAATGTGCGAACAGCCTCTGTATAATATCAGACGACATGAAATAGAAATACATCCTATTTTTCATTTATTTCCCGTTTTTATAATTATTTTAGATTGAAAAAGTTGAAAACGGTTGATTCAGAACACGCGATGATCTGTAAACTACAAGTATTGCATTAAAAATCTTTATATTTTTGGCAGTATGGCTAAGTTTTTTTTTTCGAATATATTCCCAGTTCCGTGCCGATGTTGTCCAGGTCCGTAAAGTTTTCCTATACTATTTCGCGAGAAATAGCTATTCAATAACAGAAAACGGTCTTGAACAAACACAGTTCTTTTTCCTAACCTTTGCTATCGTGCACTCTCCACCTGTTTTATTGTAGACCTGTTACAATGATACGTTTTTTTTGAGGAAGTAGAGTTCCAATTTTTTTTTAATCTTTTTCAAAAATTAAGAGTTTTAGTCCCATATATCCACCTGGATAAACATAGCATACTTTTGAACTTTCTGAAGCTTGAAAATCCCTGACGAGGTTACATCTCTGAACACAATGCATTTTCTTCCATTGTTAGTACATAAAAATGTTCATTTGCACAATAAATCAAAACTAAAAAATTTCCGTTGTACGCACATTGTTATATTAAATTCTATTGTGTCGGGAAAACCCCTAGATAGCGGGCAACATTGTTAACTTGTAGGCGGTATGTCGCCAAATTTTACGTAAAATTTGCCAAAAGTAGGATAGATTTTAATTTTTCAGCGTTAACTCAGCTATTATAATCTGTCTACGATATTCAAAATTAAAATTTTTTATATTGTCCACTTTTCATATATTACGAATCATATTGGCGAATTTTCACCAAAAATGGTAACAATGACGCATTCCTCTTCATGAGTCATTTGTTACTTGAACGCCCTCTGGTGTAAGATAAACGCACCTATAAATTTAAGTTAAATAGAACAACAGCGTTATCAGGTAGCTAGTATCTAACTTTTCCTTACAGAGATATCCAAAACCTTGCAGAGTCATGGGAATAAAGGTGATATTCATCCTTGCAGTTGCTGTTGCTTCACAAGGTAAGTCTCAATCCACCGACAGCAACTAAACAGAAGCAAGCAGTTTGATTTAGTTTGATATATATTCTTGTTAGCTTACTGTAAACTCAGCTAACTGTTGTTAATCCTCGATCTATGAAGTCGCAAGTTCTGTGCAGAATTAATCCAAAGAGAGACACAAGTATCGGAGGCTGATCTCTTTTTTTCATCTGAAGAGATTAAATGTAAAAACGGAATGTCCCCTCATAACCCAAATTTTCGAAGTGGACTGTTCCTGTGGTGAGAATTCTTATTAGGTTAGAAAATTTCGAAATCTTGCGTTGCCTAATACGGTTATACCCTGCTCATTCAGTCTAAAACTGTTATGCTGCCCATTTTCTCACGGGTCATTTTTAGCTCGGAGCTCGCCTGAGAGAAAATATAATAATTACACTATAAAAAGAACTTTTTATATACCATGTTTTTACATTTTCTGTTGAATCATATAAACTTGACAATTCTACGCATTAATAAATACTTTTAAAAAAATTTTTTGATGAGTTATCCCATCAACTTGAAAGAAAACGAAGTTAATTGAAAGTTAACTTGCGTTTACCTTTTCGTTCCAGTCCCGGCCGATAGATGACTGCACCATTCTACAAAACAAAATTAACTGAAAATGAATTCAATGCTGCTTAAAGATGGCTAAAAGTATTAAAATACTACACTGTCATCGTGTTCTGTGCTATTCTAAAAGTTTCAAAATGACTAGCTAGTCGGGAAGTTAGTTAAAAATCGATTGCAAGATTTGTACTGGACAAACACACTCACATAGAAACAAACAAGAAAACGAGTTAATAAAAACATTGTAAAAATTATGAAAAGTCATAAAAGGGGTTGATAAACTTAGTAATTTGGCAGATGGACGTTGGCGTATACGGCATGAAACGTCTGAAATTAAAAATCCTGCAACAATTACCGGAAGGGTCTAAGCTGGAGGACGCAGCGTTATGTTGTGATGAATGTTTTCATGGCATTCTCTGGGTGCCAGCACTCATCACTGTGGAAGGCACTATGGATCAACGCAAGCATACATCTGCCCTTGCGGATACTGTCCATCCCTAAATGTGGATTGTTTTACCTCAGCACGGTGCCATCTTCCAGCAGGACAATGCGACGTGTCATACAGCTCGCACTTTACGTGCAGGGTTCGAAGAGCACCAGGATGAATTTACCGTACTGCCCTGGATCCCAAATTCCCCGGACTTTAACCCTATCGAGAATCTGTGGGAACACCTAAATCGGGTTGTTCGCGCCATGGATCCTCAACCGCGCAACCCAGGACAGCTGGCCACGGAACTGGAGTCGGCATGGCTCCACATCCCTGTGAGAACCTTCCAGAACTTCATCGACTCTCTTCCTGCCCGGCTCGCAGTGGTCCGTGCTGCGAAAGGTGGTTATTCTGGCTTTTGAAAGGTGGTCATATTAATGTAACTGGACTATGTAGTATGCACAGGGTGTCCATAATTAAAGTCCCACTTTCAAAAGGCTGCAATAAAAGAACCACTGGTCAGAATGACTTCAAATTTGAACTGAATATACTGGAAGAAGGGGGAAACGATTTGGCATAATAAAAAAATATTCCAAAATGTTACAGTGCCATCTATTGATACATTTTGAAACTTTTTTTATTATGCCAAATCGTTTCCCCCTTCTTCCAGCATATTCAGTTAAAATTCATTCTGACCAGTGGTTCTTTTTTTTGCAGCCTTTTGAAAGTGGGACTTTAATTATGGGCACCCTGTATATTAGGAAGTTTTTTACGAGAATATGAATTGATACGCCGGTATTGTCGTTTTATATCCAATCAAGGGCTTTAGAAAAGACTAGCGAGATAATTTTCAAAGAAACACCTAAAGATTTCAGAAGCATGAGGAAAATCAGACAACTGAAGTAATATGCTTATTTGAGTTCAAATGGCGCTTTATGATGTTCTTTCAGACCCCACCCCCCTCTGCAACTGAGAAAGCAGAAGAATATTTGTTCCTTTTGACATATTCTCAGCGTTTCTCTTAATTCATAACTAAAAAAAATTTCCTTTCGAAGGCATTCCAAATATAAAAGTGCTACTCAAAACCTAATTCACTCTCCAAAAATAGTACGGCATTCAGAACTTAGGGTTAAACAATTGCCCCTAATAAACTGATTCAATTTCCTCTCGTGACTCTACAAAATGCGTTCGATGGTTTGTGATTTTCGCCGGGGACAAACGCTTCATAAAACGAAGCTAAAGTGGCGGGTTGGTCCAGCGAAATGTCGGAACAAAACACAGCGAAATGGCGAAAGAAACCTACCTTTAACAGAAACTTGTCTAAGGTAAAATATTTTACAAAATTACGTGCTCTTTGTTTAAACGTATACTTCCTATGTGAAAAAAAAAACAACCAAAATTCCAGAATTAAAAAATATACATTTGCTAAACTGTGATTAGAAATATAACGAGAGAAAAATTCCCTGTTGCTTAACGCAGAGTTTGAAAATTTTAGGCTGTGTTCAGCTGATTGTAGAGACAGGTGAGTTAGCATCACAGGCACGATAGCGCCATCTATCGTAAGGTAAGTGGTACTACGCAGAACGCTGGAGGTTGTTGTAGAATTCAGACGTGCCTGATACGATCTTAAGCAGAATGGCGGAGGTGATCGCAGACTCCGGTTGTGTCTGATATATTCTTAGAGAGACAGTTCGGAGGTTATTGTAGACTCCAAACGTGTCTGGTATGTTCTTCGGAACGTTGAGGTTATATTACTATATTTTTTTTATGTAAATAGTATTCTTCTATATATAATTTTCCTGTGTTCGTCCGTGCTGTGCTCTGTCTTGGGATAAACTATACATATATATATATACATATATATATATATATATATATATATATATATATATATATATATATATATATATATATATATATATGTTTAAACAAGCTGGTTCTTGATTTGATAATAATTACACGATAAAAAGAACTTTTTATATACCATGTTTTTACATTTTCTGTTGAATCATATAAACTTGACAATTCTATGTATTAATAAATACTTAAAAAAATTTTTTTTAATGAATTATCCCTTCAACTTCAAAGAAAATGAAGTGAATTGGAAGTTAACTTGCGTTTAACTTTTCATTCCCGTCCCGGTCGATAGATGGCTGCACCAGTCTACAAAACAAAATTAACCGAAAATTAATTCAATTCTGCTTAAAGATGGCTAAAAGTATTAAAAAATGCGTTGTCGTCGTGTTCTGAGCTACTCTAAAAGTTTCAATTGTATAGCTAGTCGGGAAGTTAGTTAAAAATCGATTGCAAGATTTGTAAGGGACAAACACACACACAAACAAGAAAGTGAGTTAATAAAAGCATGGTAAAAAGGACACTTAACTCGGCAGTCCTCACACTGATATACCAATCAAGTTCAGCTGATGCCTTAATACTTTACAGTTCAAAATATTTGCAGTCCAGGTTGATTATTTTTAATAGAAATTCTAAACACACTTAATGGCGGACAGTCGAATAAAACTATGGACGGGTGGTCATCCAAGGTATGGTGTTCTTGCAAAACATGCGTGCAATTTCGCCTCGGAATGGAAAATCGCCAATGTCATGTATTGCTAGCGTGAAAGTAGTAAATTTGTCCTCCTGCAAGCGAAACAAGGAAGCGAATGATAAGAATCTGTAAATTATGCATCAGTCTGAATTAACTGTTACTTTTCTATCTCCACAAGAGTTGATGACCCCGAGAGACGCCGAGTACACAAAGCCAGAGAATTTGCGAAAATGAAAAACTAAGACTACATCCACCCCTTCGCGTCATTGTTACAGCATATTTCTTTTAAATGAAAATAAATTTCTGTTAAAGGTAGGTGAGACCGCTGCGGTCATCTTTTGTTGCAGGAACACTCATTGGCCAGGGACCTACAGTTTCAAGCCGTTTCCGAGCGGCTTCAAACATCCATGCCAACAGCTGGACTCGAAAGCACAGACTCTTATTCAATTCCTACTATTAGTTCACACTCTCTCTATATATATCTTGTTCAAATTTTCAATCGTTAATAAAAGTACTTTTTATTCATCCACTCAAGTTCAAATACATTTTTTTAAACTTGTAGTGGATGACACTTGATGTTAATACAGTTTTTTCAAATATTAATTCATTAATTAAATTTAATTAATCAATTTTAGTTTTAGACCATATGTATCTTGTTCAAATTTTCAATCGTTAATAAAGGTACTTTTTATTCATCCACTCAAATTCAAATACATTTTTTTAAACTTGTAGTGGATGACACTTGATGTTAATACAGTTTTTCAAATATTAATTCATTAATTAAATTTAATTAATCAATTTTAGTTTTAGACCTAGAGCGTCTCTTGCTCTTGAATAGTAATTTCCCTCTTGTTACTGTGTAAGCGGTAGCACTGCGGTATCGCGGGCTTCTCCCGGCCTGTAGGTTGCGAGATCGAATCCCCCAACCTGACAAACTTTTTCTCTCTCTTTCCCCCCCTCCTAATCTTGCACATTAGGCAAGGTTCTGGCAGGCAATCCTTTTTTTCAATTCCTACTATCAGTTCACACTCAAATTTTTCTTTGTTGACCTAAATAGGAATTGACTTTAAAATTTTTTTTTATATATTACTTGTTTTTCACTTAAGGGGACTCACGACCCTTAAGTCGAGGAAATAAGGCATATTTTCAAACTTTTTGACTCTTTGTAACTATTTCAATTTGTTCCCAATTTTTCCAAATTTTACGTATATGATAAATTGATATATTTATTTTAATAAACAAATTTTCAACTCTGAAAATAATTTTAAATAATTTTTTTTTAAACTGCTTTAGATATACCTTGTTTTTTAAGTATATTTACTGTATACTGTCTTGCGCGCAAAACTATGAAATTAATTTTACACTTAAATGTATAATTCCTGTTTTATATTTAAAATAAATAATTGGAAATAAAATTGAACATAAAACATTCAACATTAAAATATTTTTTCGATTTTTAATGTTGAATGTTAAATTTCCTTAAATTTTTGCATTAATTTACGCCCTGAAAAAATAACAAAATGTGCAGTGATTGCAATAATTCTTGTTCAGACGCAATAAAATAACATGATTATGCAGTGATAAAAATTTCATGGAATTATGTTTCATAGTTTTTGAAATATCAGTTGCGGAATGATGCAAAATTACATTTTAAGAAAAATGAGTTTAAAATTTTTCTAACCATAAACTTGATCAGTAATTAAATATTTAGAATATCAATATCTCCGGAACTAAGAGAAATATTTTTATACTGTTTGCTTTATTTTAGTCAGGAATGATCAGGCTTTAATATATATATTTTTCAAAACATCGAATGTTTCGAAGATTTAAGGGTGGTGAGTCCCCTTATGCACCTCTCTTTATTTCAACGTCTTTTATGGGCCTGTCTTATACGGAGAGACTTATAAGTCTTAATTATTCTTCCTTAATTATTCTTCCTTGTTGACAGATCTGGTTGTAAATTCACGTAGGAAAAAAAGGCTGTGTTAACAGTTTCTGATTTTTTTTATAAAATAATTAATCATAATTTACCTTTTATCTCTTTATTATTGCAGTCATGGTGAAAGGAGCGAATCCGAACAATGATAAGACAATAAAGTGCCTCGAAAAAAAGTTCACCCAATCAGTAAGTATTAAGCTGTTTCATTGGCGTTTTTCAATAGCACACCAGTGCAATGCTCTCTAAAATAAGTTTGAAGAACAGCTTTCAGATTTATGTAAATGTATATATTGTTTAATCCTATTTTATGTTTGTTTTGAAACATTTGGCAATCTTTGGAAGCATTACAATGACGATAATTTCGGTTATTTTTATTTCAGCTGGGAAATTTCGCTTCTTGTTACAATTCAGCAGAAGGTCTGCCTATACCTAAGATTAAACAAGTAAGTTCTTAGAAAATATTGCTCCATAGGTATTTTAAAAAATTGCGCATGCATATCAAAACATTATTTAAAATATTTTTAAACATAGTTTAAAATAAATTTAGATCACCTCAGTTAAGATATTTGCTTTTTCCTCGAAGAAAGTAAAATTATTTAAGTTGAATAAACAATTTTAAGGTATTACGTAATTATTAGCTGTAGATTTTGTTTTGTTTTATGTTCACTTTTTATCTGTAGAGGACTATTGTCAAATTCTTTGCACTCCAATTTCTCTACGAACACGAATTGAAAAAGTCACGTGCTTCGCATGCAATATACGTATAGGTAGAATGATAATCGAAGGGGAAGGTGCCGCTTAGACTGGAAGGCGGCGAGGCAAAGTTTGTGAGATTTTCTAGGCCAGCGAAAGACGCAGCTCATACTGTCCGACCACATTACGAAGAACCACGGTTGGCATAGTGCCAAGACGATTCTATTCACGCTGTAGGTAAGGCTGCTGAGGAAGGAGGGGGAAAAGTCTCGTATACTCTCGACATTCTTTAGAATCGGTTACTAACTGCGCTTGCTTGCTTTTCCCTCGTCTGTTATTTTGATTATTATATTAAAATTAATGGATCCTTTACCCAACACAACTCCTCGGAATAAGCCGTTCCGTAGTGATTGTAAACGTATAATACACAATGTAATTAAATTGTGTGATAAAGAAGCACTAGAAGGAAATGTTATTGTTCCACTTTCGCAATCCCTAAAGAGAGCTAGTAAAATGACCGGGATATCAATGTCCAGTGTAAAAAGAATACGCAGAGAAGCAAAGTGTGAAGAAACTCCAAAATTTGAATCTCCGAGGAAACGTCAGAAAAAAAAGAACCACCGAAAACGTAGCTTTAGATAGTTTTGATTGTGATGTAATCCGAAAATATACACTCCTATAAAACTCCTATTTTTTAAATAGATTTTCTTCTTTCTTTTTATTATTTTGAAATTATTATTCATATATTCGATCAAAAAATAAAGTTTTAAAAAATAACTTTAAAATTGCGGACAAAAAGCAGTCTGAAATACATTCCGTATTTCATAAACAAACACATCCGAAAATATAACGTTTTCCCCTATTTTCTAAGTAGACTAGCTTTTCTCGCGCATGCGTAACAGCTTCCAGAGACCTTGCTTCCGTGGTGGGACAGTATCAAACCTGTACAAAAGACGTTAACGATTGGCGAAACCAATTAGGAATCTTAACTAGTGAATAGATTATTTGGTTTTGAGCGCTATGGTGAACTTTTGCTACAGAAGGCTAATCAGGCCGGGACCTACATTTTAAAGCCGATTCCGAACAGCTACAAACGTCCATGATTACGTGGTACTCGAACCCACAGGCTCTGGGACCGGATGTCCGCTCCCTAGCCATTCGGCGACGGACCGCAATAGATCAATACGAATGCTTAGTGTAGTTTAAAAAGTGGAAGATAGGTCATGGGGCGTTAGATTTGCAATTTAACTTCAGATGCTAAGTAGGGGAAGCCTCAAGTAAAAGTGATACCTTATGATAATACCGCTTTCGTTATTTATTCCGTTTAATTAGTTCAGCAATGCACTCTCGTTTGTCACCTGAATTTGAAGTTATCTTTCTTATCACTCAATCTGGGCTATCCCTACGTCAATATCAATACTGATAAAGTCGAGGAAATTATACATACATACATTCTACTCACACAGTATGCTGCAAGGCTGCCTGTCGAGAAATCAACGGAAACCGTAGCATATGTCATGCTTCCTTTTACCAACTTTAGTGTGTTGGCAATTTTTGAGAGGAAGTACCCCGCGACCTCTCGATGAGTTGACACCTCTCAGACTAAATAAGAGTTTGATTACTCTTTATTGTTTTCAGACAAATGGTGCAGATATGAGTAGATAATATATTGTTTTCTATTTGCAGTGCTACGGGGTATTAATGGAATCGGCTGGCGTGGTAAGTAAACAAGTCAAATTCCATCTCGAAATCGCCCTGTTCCCCCCTAACACCAACTTGAGATCACCCTGGACCTTCCTAAAAAAAATTCTGGTTCCAAATAGGCATTTTGTTTGAGAGATAAATTGAAATAAATAGAAAATACACGCTTACATAATGAAATGGAGGTTTACTTACATTTGACATATGAGGCGGTGAAAAGCCTCATAAGTGGTGTAAGTCAGGAAGCCAAGTGGTGTAAGTCCAAAGAGTTTTAATGCAATAACTACAAAAATTCCACTATAAATTGAACAAATTGTAATTTATAATAATTATTATAATATTGCAAATAATAATTATTTACAATTCCACTATAAATTGAACCTGGAGATTACATTTTTGCCCTCAAATAAAAAAAGCTGAAAATGTGACTTACACCACTTTGTCTTTCACCGCCTTATATGTATGGAACTCATAATCAGAGCCTGACCAAGGCAGGGGCATGCGGGGCAGTTGCCCCGGGCCCCCACATCAGAGGGGGGGCCCCAAATCGAATAGAAAATTAAGTATTAAGTTCTTCATTACTGAAGTAGTGAAGCAGAGGGGGGGGGGCAAAGAAGTTTTTGCCCCGGGCCCCAATAGGGCTAAGTCGGGCCCTGCTCATAATCTAAATAAAAAAAATGCATCTCGATTGTACAAAATATTCAAAAATGTTGCCCCCACAAAATGCCCCTAAAAAAATGTGGCCCCTAAAAACACTCCTTTTCATCTAACTTACCCCCAAATTTAGGGGTAAAACCTCCAAGCTGGCAACACTGGCATTATCAGGCACTGTTTACGTTGCTTCCGGAACATAGCGTAGCTTCCGTCGTCGGTGCCGAGATTGTTGCCATAACATGTGATGGGTTTGATGTGTCACGTGGCGCCATCCGCCATTGCGTTGAGCTCTGTGATTACTTAAAATTTTTACCACCGCTCCGGAAGCAATGTAAACTAGGGCTCGGGCTTTGGACGTTAATCCTAACGCCTGCAATCGCAAGTTAACAACTTTTTATTTAACCAACCTTTATTTAAATGCCTACCATCATAAGCAAGAAACAGAATTAAAATATAATCAATTATTAATCAGTGATTGGATCGATGTAGAGAAGAAAAATTCCCCATGCATGGGGATCGGAGATCTGCTACATCAACTGAAGCTCTGCCTTAACCCTTTGAAGGGCGACGTTTGCACAGTGAAATCGTCTAAATCTAGTCTTTTTTTCACTTGCATTCAATGTATTCCAGTTACATGAGCAGAAAAAGGGTTAGTACTGCCATCTGTTATCAGTTAAAAGAAGTAAAAACATTTTTCAACCTTTAATTCGAAAAATTTTCAAAATTCTTTAGGTTAAACAAATCTGCATCGTGCAAACGGTGATGGTTGTTGCCCCTGAAAGGGTTAAAGGCTTGTTTGGGATGGTTTTACC